>VUJU01000560.1:58999-97229 GCA_009835225.1 Aphis craccivora
AAAAAAACATGAATAATCCCTATATACTACGTGGGTTAAAGTAGCAACCTTAGCGTACGCAGCGCCACCTGTGACCGTTTAATCGTGCGATTCATTTCGGGACGTTATCAGAAGCGGAGTTTGGTCTCCTTATTCTAGTGTTCATGATACACAATATAGACACACATTACGAAAATTAATTATTTTATTTTTAGACATATTGTATCAGACATATTAGCTGAGTTCCATATTCAAATTTAACAGTAAAAATGGGAGAAAAAAATTGTACTTAGGATAAAAATATTGTACCTAATAAAATAAAATATGAACTTCATCTCAACATTATAATATCTTACAGATAATTAGTATTTTTTTAGTATTAGTGTAATGTAGTTTAAGATATAGGTAACTATGTTCACAATGATTCATAAGAATGACTCGTAGATACAAAATAAAAATGTATAAACTATAAATGTATATTAATAAGTCCACAAAATGAACAGTTCAAGTTCTATTTTGTATAATTTGCAAACTGCATTGCAGCTAGTATTATATATATTGTAGTGAATATAGTAAGTGTTAGAATGTACGAGTATAATGGATAACAAATATATTGTAATATAATTATAATACTCGTATAATTAATTAACAGTAAAAAGTGAAGCCGTTATTCCGCAGTATAGATTTCGAGTACACTTCGTCAGTTGTTCAGTGTAAACGTGTTAGGAAGTATTAAATTTGAATTCATTGATAAATTATTGAATACGAAAAACGATTATGAGCGGAGTGATTGAGTCAGTCTTTATTTTTAAAGAAATTTTATATAAAAAGTATGTCTACTACCTACAGCTAATAATATTAAGATGAATGGAACGATAAATGAGTGTATTCAACGGTTTAAGATTGAAAATGTACTAAATGAATCTATTAGCTGTTTCAAATATTTATTGATACACATTCATCATATAAGTTAATAGTTATTAATTATTATAGATATTTTAAATATCCTAATAAGCAAAATATCTTGGTATCCGGCTATATGACAATATAGTTCTGGAGGCATAGGTTGTAGTAGGTTGTAGATAAGTACTTGAAATAACGTGTGGTAAGATAATTTATTATAGTTTAGTGCTGATAATATTGCTTGTAGTAACTCGTAAGTAGTTAATATATTATGCTATCACATATATGCAATACTAATAAGTAATAATACTATATAGACCTATAGTAAATATTGGGCATGGAAATGCTGGATTAAAAAAATCTATCATAACTATAATACGAATATGTAAACAAAACCATAGGAATTTTTTGTACCTTTACTTAGTAATAAAATAGTATAAATTTTTATTGAAACTGTAGCAGGGTAAGAATGGTGACATCAGTTCTGAGGTGGTCGAGTGGTGAGAGAGTAATAGTGACGGCGGTGGAATGTAGCAAGTGAAGCCATGAAGCAATATTTCATACTACTACCCATATTGAGTAGGTAGTAAACCATTGAAATCACTAATCATTATCATAATACGACTATGCTAACCGATGCTAACTTACATAAATTACAATACCACAATAAATTACCCTATAAATTATTTTATTATAAATGAAAATCGCATAAGATCTTCAAAACAAATCTATACTAAGAAGCAAAAAAAGACTTATATAAAAGCTCAAGTTAAAATTGTATATGTGTTATATGTTATACTTAATTTGAAAAATGAATAGGACTGTTTTCTGCCCTGTTTTCTGTATTACGAGAATGCCACACCCGCAGGCTGTTTTAGTAGCTTGTCAGTCTTAAAAACGTACAACATAGCAAATTTTCTTTCAATATAACCAACTTCCTGTTGTTATAACTTTAATATCATAGTAAATTGAACTATCATAAAAATTAAAGGTAAGAAAATTGTCATCTGTGTTAACCATTGTTTTTACGATAGTTTAATTTTTAAGCAAGCTACGAGTATACTTAACATTATTGTAATGTTAAGATAAAAAATGTTACATTTTAATTTAATAATATGTGAGTTAAATATAATATTAAAGCTAACAACACATTAAGTGTTACACATAATATGTATCTACGAATAATGTGTAATCATAATTCACATTAAACTATTAATGCGTAGAGATTACATAGATAAAAATAAATTAAGATGTTATCGATTACGTATTAGACATTGTTAAAAAATAACTACTACGTAATTTAACTAAAAACAAACTTTTTTTTACATAATATACCTACATCCTATACAGCATTTATTTATTGCATTCGGCTTTTGACAAACGATTATACATAGGTAATACATTTGTTCTCTTAATTAGCTTATTATTTAAAATTTATGAATATTATACACGTGGCATAATAATTAAATTGTTTTTTCTTAGTTGTAATAAAAATATATTATATATAAAAAGTAAAAAAAAAACATAAAAAAAAAAAAAGTAGACGACTATAAAATAAATGTATCCTTAAACGTCATAATACTATATGATAACATAACTACATATTTTGAATCTAAAAATATTGATAAAATGATGACCTACAATATCAACTGGATTACCTTGTACAGAAAAACATTAACTAAATAAACGTTTTATAATTGGAAAACAATACACACAAAATCTAGTCAAGAGCATGTTAATTATATATTATACCTACACGGTTTGATAATTTTTTAAGAATGTGCATTTACTTACTAGAATATTATATTTATTTATTTATATATACTAATCGATGTGAAACACATGTATATTATATTATGTTGATATTATAGTTTAAAATCGTAATATAGAAAAAATGTAATTCTTTGTTCCCACTTGGGTGAGTTTTTTGGATTATAATAAACATTATATTAAGTTTTATTTACGTTACACAATATCCCTAAGGAAGGATAAAAATCTTAAGTGGGGATAAATTACTTGCGGCTGTCATAATTAATATTTAAGTCTGTAACATATGTGGTACGATTAAAAACAACAAACAACATTGTATTCATGGGCGTTGTTTACAGCATGAGAATCACTGTGTCCACTTGAATGCAATATCAACTTTAATCACTTCTGTCAATTTTAATCTTATCATTAAATTTATCAATACAAATTTACCAAAACTTACCCTTGACCTTTCTTATGCCGGATGTCCAAAATTATATTTTAGTGAATGTGTTTACCATTCAAACGAGACCACTTAAGTATAAAAAAAATTATTTTTTGAATCTATTAAATATGATTGGGTATATGTGAGGATGCCTATTTATTTTAACTATAACGCGAACTATACAAAACCGCACAAGATAGACTAAATGAATTTTTTGAAACACAGTGGTACGCATACCTAAAATGAGTGAATTTGTTTATCAAATTAAGCACGAATTAATAAATAACTGCACTACCTTCATATAAGAATAGAGATTATAGTGCCCGACTAAGAGATATGTTATCATTTATTGTAATTTGTACATTATTATAAGGTTGTAATGTTATCTTGACGTCAGACGCGAAATATTTAATAAGACATATATTTATAATAATATGTACATCAATAGATTATTACAATGTACCTATACATACAAAATATATAACAATGATAAATAAAATTATATAAGTTTTTATTAAATTTTAATAAATATTTATTTTAAAACCGAAATATATGAGTGTTTAGGTAAGACAGAAGTATATAACAATAATTAACTATATAAATATATAATAACTTTTGTTCATATCCATATGTTATTATTAGTTTTAATGCAAAATTAATAATTATCCAGAAGTATTAAAATTAAAAAAAAAAAAAAGTTATTAAGTACCTACATATAGTTACCTAATTGGTTCATTTGTCAGGTCATTTTATTACACTATGTATAAAATATCATACGTACAACCTATAACTTACGTCTTACACCATAAAAAAAAATCTATAGGTATAAATATTTTTTTGATAAAAGATATTGTTATATTATCATTCTAATGCTATAAATAAAAATATTTATGTAATAAATGGTAATTTATGGTAGTCATGTAATTTTAATATTTTTGGCGATAATAGGTATACTAGGTGAATTTTTTATGGTTGAACACTTTGTATACAAAGTGTTCAACCATAAAAAAATCACCCTGTATATATACGTAGTAAATTAAATATTTGCATTTTTATTTGAAATTATTACCTACGAATAATTATGTACACTGCAAATATAAGAAACTACATAACCCACAATAGATAGTTAAATATTTTAAATAATTCACTTAAATAGTAGGAAATTATAATCTTTGTATATGTAGTAAATTTCAATATACTTAGTAGGTATCTAAATTCTAAATGGATTCGACAATTAGTTATACTTCTTACGAAATACTACATTTTCATACAATCTGCATTACCATATAAAATAAATTAAAATCACACTAAATATATTTAAATTATCTTGTATACCTATTGAAGTATCAACTATTATGAGTAAATGACAAAAAAAAATATATGTTATTTTAAACCACAAAAAATATTTAAAGTGTTGTATCATCAGTGTAAGTACTTTGAATATTTCAAATCGCGTGAAGAGTACCTATAGGGCCACAGACATAGAATATTAAAGTGTGCATTTTTATTGTGTAGGTATTAAACTATACCTATTTTATCAAAAAATAAATAGCTAAAAACTTATTATACATGTCTATAGCCATATATTATAAGACAAAAATGGACTTGATTAAATTAGAACAAGAAAAGTTAGGGTTTAATAATTTTGGATTTTTTGGATAATAGTAATTTAGCATGTCTATTTATTACTAATTTGATATCCAAATGAATTATACTGATTACATTAATTTACATTTAATTTATGGAGATGCTTGGTTTCGTTATTAATTTATAATATAAAATATTTTTAGTAATAGAACTATAACACAAGCATTAAACATCGCCATGTTCCTTATCTTACATTGTTCTAAATTATTTGAATTTTGTTACATTTCACGTGTCAATGGTTAATTTGTTACTGTTATGCTTAGCTTTTAAAGCTTAGGTAAATGAATCTAGAATAAGTTAAACTGTGGCTGTTTCGAAGAAGTAATAGAGGCTAACACGACCATCGTCTCCGCACCACCTTTAGAACTTAAGTTAATAATTCAATTAAATATATAAATATTTAAAAATAATAAATGATGGAAATTACTTACAAAATAAAATTTTATAAATGATATAAAATATAATAGTAATAGACAATAGTACGAAAGTACGCTTAGGCAACGCATAGACACAAAAAATTGAAAAAAATTGTTTAGGTACATAGTTTTTTGTACTATGGTATTAAATGTTTTTCCTCTCTATTGAAATTCTATATCAAAGCCAGTATAAAGTCTGCAGACAGTATTATGTATAGGGTTAATACAGTGAAACGATTAAAATATATAATATATATATATATTATATACTTTATTTACATTTAAAAAACCATAATTCAATTTTAAAATTTATATTATTTTACAAAGTATAGCATTCAAATCATAACAATTGACAATTGTAAGTACACTCGAAGCTATAGTTATAAATTTATTGATGATACAACAAAGTGTGTTTTTGTTGTATATATTACATTATATATATATATAATGTAATAGATAATATATAAATATATAATATAATATATAATATATATTATTATATATTTTATATATAATAGAAAAATGTTTCAATTTTCAACTTAGATAATAGTTGAAGATCACAAATTCAATATATAGTTGGTACATTTTAGAAATCAAAGTAGAAAATTCCCAGTATTTTTCAAAAAAAATTATAGAATTTTAAGAGAAAACAGGAATTTGTATGCAAACTAGTTTTCAATAAAATCATTTATGTTTCATTGTTGTAATTAATAAACAAATTACCATAAATACTTGAAGACTGAAGTTTTCGCCAAACATTAATTATAATAACATTTTCTATTTGTAACAATATTTTCAAAATATTTTGACAGTTTTTAAGCTATAAATAATAAAATAATAATCTAAATAAATAAAGTTTGAATATCCGATAAAATTCCTCACAAGTCATATGATATATATTTCTATATAGGTAGGCTGTATTTCAGAATATTAAAGATAAATACAGGGATGTTTTTTTATGAATATGTAATTTTCAAATGTTAGGCAGAATTATATCTTAAATCACAAGCATTTGCAAATTACGAGTATGTTGTAGGTGAAAATTTATTAAATGTTATATTTTTACAGCCAAAATTTAAAATTGTTGTACAAGATTTTTCATAAATTGGATTATACTGAAACCAAAAAATCTAAGAAATATACTCGGAAAAATATAAACTTATTTTTTTATACATATTATTTATAGTTCAAATTTGGTAGATAAACGAAACATCCTTACTTGTTATTTTGTTGTTATTTAATAATCAATAGCAATAATAGCTATTTATAAGATAAAATAGGCTTACAGACCCTCTCCTTTCTGAATCGTAGGTATTTCATGTGCAATTATTTATCATTGAATTAAAATATCACACATCTATATTATTATAGTGACCTACTCAATAACTACACTGGACTGTACTAAACAGCAAAGCGGTTCACTTTTCCCATTTTTCGAGCATTTTTACTATTGAATTAAAACGTGATCTTATTTTTGGGAAATAAATAAAAATCTTACATAAACGAACTTGTAATGATTTTATCAATAATTGATAATAATTTTCGATAATTTCCATACATGAACATTGAACAAGCATAAACATGAACATATTCATATTTGTACATAATATATTATTTTTATATATGATTTGAAACATCTCTCACAAATCACATAATACCTATAACAATACACGAAAAACTGTTGAATCGATTCAAAAAAATTTAGTCGAGATAATATTAATATATACAACTGTGAATGCATTTATTTTTAGGGTATAATATGGGCATTCGTATTCTATATAATGTTAAATATACTACTTATATTATTTGTGGACTATTTTTTTTTTTTTTTTTGGAGTAGGTATAGAACGATTTTTTACGCTTTGTATCTCCGTTCAGTTTTGACAAATGACTGTATAACACGGAGCATTAAATCTAACAACCAACATAGTACCTAACTATTAAAAAACTCTAATTTGAAAACATAAAACTACAATTGTATACTGAATTTCAAGTATTCGCTGAAATGACTAGTCAGTTGCTCGTAAAAACTGAAGGGTCACATTCGTTGCTTATTGCCCAGCACTATAGCTCATCAGACCTTTCAACCATTGTGGAAGTAGGTACCTAGAATATAATACATACATAGGGAAGAACTTGTTCCCTACAATATATTACCGTTTTTAGATTACGTTTCATTAACAAGCATTGTAGTGCGGCCCCTTCTTGACGCACCCAAAAGTAAACGTGAATAACCCTTCCGACTAACACTTGCGAAAATTATCATAAAAATCGATATACCAACTGCATTATTCGGTCACAACATTTTACTTTTAGGATATGCATTAGCTGGTTAGTTGAGGCAGTACAACATGGGATTAAAATAAAATAATTATTAGAATCTGAAGATAATTTTATACTTCATTTATATGATAAATAATAAAAATATCAACACTTCTAAAGTTATTGTAGTATAATCATAAATATAATATCATATAATTAATGGTTAAAAGTTTTAACTTAAAAATAGATATATATTAATCTCCATATTAACATTGGGTAGGTACACTGCATAGTTATTACTCAAAAAATAAGAACTGGTAATTTGACCAGTTTGTTACAATCAAATACTTTATTATCAACGTTATTTTTTGTTAAAATATAATAAGACAATAAACTAATATTATACAACACACAATATTCAATAACACCCTACAATCAATATTTGATAAAAATGTAATATTTTATAATAAAATGTAGGTAAAAAGTCGCTTTGGCGTATTAATAGTTACCAGTTCGACACACATAATATAATGGTTGAGTAATCAAGTAGTAAAACATCTGTCTAAAAGATAGATGGTTTATATCTACTAAGAATTGAGAAATGTTTAAATCATTTCTCCTGAAAACCTAAACAGAACCTAAACTAAACAGAACAATATTCTAAATAATATGGCCATTATTCAGTTTAAACTTTAAATTAGTATTTCCGTTGTTCATCGTGACTCGTCAACCTTATCGTTGATATTTTATTAATACATTTTGTGCTCAATGATGCACCGTTATTCGTAACTTATTAGTTATGATTTAGTAATCTCTACGACTCCTTTCAAGCACCAAAAACACCCATTTTATCTGAGTTGACAATAGATGATTTACACAATTTAGCTTTATATTAAAAAAAATAGGTACATTTAAAACTTTTAAAACAAATATACAAAGGACGATTCACTAAGTCACCAAGCATACTTTTCTCTTTCCATCTTCAATACAGTTTTTTAACTATAAATTATTTGAAAATTTCAATAGTTTATATTAATCTATTTATATTTATAATTTAAAACAACGGTACAAATAAAATAAATATTAGGTTCGATATACATATTTATTTGGTACTATTGAAATGCTCAGTGTCCCAGTACCTATAAGAATTTGTAAAAGTAATAGAAACTATACTATTTTTAGCAGATATTATGGAAAACAATATATAACTAGAAAAATTCAATAATTTCAATAAATAAAAATAAATTCAAAGAACGTGCTATACATTAACGTTATTGAAACATGTTGCTCATGTCGGTGTATCAACTATTGCAATTTGCAATATCACGCTGATGATTGATAGTCATTATTTAATGTGTTTGATAAGAGATGGATGTTATTTCAACGATATCATTCAAATATTGTTATCATTATTTATCATTATTTATATACTTATATGCTATGATGATACACATTATATTTTTAGTCAGATTTTCTGAATTTTTAATAAATTAACCGTTATTCAAATACATAATGTAATATTATTTATAATTTGGCCATTAGCATACTATATTGAATATTCAGTGTTATATTTCTATAAACTGTACTTATTAATAAAATCTGCAGTATACCAACAGAATCCTTCTTAAGCTTATCGGAATCATACAATTATTATATTGAATAATAATAATAAAAAACATTAAAGCAGTACCTATGTTTTTACAGACCTTTTAAGGAACATATTATATAGTTTTAGTTTGAGAACACGTACATGTCGTTTTCATGACTCATGAGTTATTTGTAATTCACTTGAGATACCTAACCAATAAACATTAAACACTGGTACAAATCTGGGTATAAATCGATGTTTATCTTTACAAATATATCATATTATTTTAAAATGAATACCAAATAAATCTTGATTTTACGAGTATGTGTTTTTTTTTATTGAAATTTTCTTAAAATACCAAATCACCAATAAGACAATCAACTAAAAAATATTATATACACTATAATTTCGTCAGTAATAGATTATTTACTAAACAAATTTAAAAATTCTAAAAATAATTTGACCAAGTACCATGAATACGAAAAAATCTACTAGCTACTCACTAAAATATATGTATAGAGCATATAGGCTATATATTATAGTCGAGATTATAGTATAATATTATATTATACTATATACTACCTATTTGTTTAGTTTTAACGCTTATATAGAACTGTAGTATATTATATAGCTCTAAGTATTTTTGGCTGACAGATACTAAATTATTAGTATATTACGAACTTTAAAAATTACAGATAATTTGATAAATCGTAATAGTATAGGTACCTCCAATTTTTGGATGTTATGAAATTATATATTAAATCGCTTCCACCAGGTATAATACATATTACTAAATATGAACTAGGTACCTTGTATACTATAACTATAAGGTATCTTACTTATAATAATTAAGCTATTCTTGTTTTGAATGCATATAGCCGTATTTAATATAAACTAGCCGGCTAAAATGAATTCTGACTGCACTCTTGTCTGTTTATAAAGCATAGGTAGAGAACCTCGTAGAGAACTTACTGTTAATTATCAAATAACACTTTAGATATTGTTATTTATTATCAACGCATAGTCAATGTACTTGTTCGTATAACGGTATCAGTATTAATGTATTATCACTAGCCAGGCGTGCATTTCAGTATTTTACGCAGCAAACCATGAAATATAACAAACGGTATCATGATATAATAATCGTGTTGTTATCAGCCGTCAATAAGTCAGCATCAAACCTACTTAAATTTAGACGTGTATAGACTATAATATACGTATATAACATCTTACGCATTACAGAAGACGCAAGTAGTGTTAAATGTTAATAAATAATAACTAATAACGGGCGAGTGGTGACGGCGGTAACCAGTATTGTGAACAATTTCGAGGACGAACGGATAGTGATATATTTATATTTGTTTTGGCGGGAAACCCGGTCGACGAAACCGGTAGATAAAAATAATAATAAAAAAAAATGTTATACAATATTAAATTCTATCACCCATTATACTCATACTCATAATATGAGTACGACTGTACAAGTATTCTGCACAAACCAGTGTAGATTTCTCCTTAAAACGTAAAATGGTTTGTTTTTAAGACAATTGATCCTTAACCGATTTAAAAATAAAAAACGGCGGTTTAATTTTTTTTTTTTTTACCACAATACCGAGGCGGTCGAGAAACATCGATCACCGGTTTGTCTCCGACCCAAATAATCGTTTCCTTTTTCCATTTGTTTTCACGTTGATATCGTAATCGCGAATAACAATTTACGAGAGGGGTAACTAAGCCGATCTCTGTCCACGAAGTAAACCCGCACCGCGTAAAACGCATCGATTAACCGGAACCGACAAATCGGCATCACTTTTGCGCACCGGTCTATCATAGCGAATTTATACCGGGAACATTCTACCGCGGAATAATAATATTATCAACGTAAAAACCGTCTACATTTTTACAGTAGTATACCTATTGAATTATATTATATTAATTGTATTATTGCGTAGGTACTCACCAAACCGGTAGTCATTCCACAGCGTTATGAAGTGTTGGGCGCCGACGGCATAACGGACGATAGTTTTACGGATCGCGATCGCACGACGATCGATGTGAAAATGTGTTTCGGAAAAAATATTATGTCCGCAGACGATTTCGCACCGAGGGACGGATTGAACGGGACCGGCGGCGAACGGCTGCACACTGCGGCCGGTGACTGTTCGGCGGCACCTCCACGCGCACTACGGCGGCGGTCGCCGGTTCGGACGCGGTCGTGTGGCGTATGCGCGTCGGTCGGTTCGACAGGGATAATAGTAATAATAATAATAATAATATTTCAGTGTTGTTCTGCGGCAGACGACGACGACGACTACGTCACGACCACCAAACCAACAGCTGCTCGCCGCCGCCGCTGCTGCTGCTGCTGCTGCCGCCGATGCTCCTCCGCCGCCGTCGTCACCGAAAGACCATTGTGCCGGGGCGCACGCGCCATATTATTATTATTATTATTCTTTTATATTATTATATTATTAAATGTTATACACACGACGACTGGGTGTGCTCGGCGTTTGGGTGTGTTTGTGTGCGCGGGCGCTTGTGCGTGCGTCGGGGGTATTTGTGTGTGTGTGTAGAATATATACCTGATCGACGGGGAGACACGCACGTTTCAGGGGTGGATTTGCCGAGGCTGGGCAAGGGACCGTTAACACCGGAACAGCTGCAAAAAAAAAAAAAATCATTGCATTTTGACGATAGAACCTTTTCTCCGACTATAATATTGTTGTGTATTATACCATGTAGGTATACGTAATAATTTGATATACGTCTGTGGTGGGTATCACTAAAATATTCGGTTAAAATAACGATAATATAAAGTGCATATTATAATAATCATTAATGATTTGGCATACCTATTAATATTGCGGTCGACTCCGTTTCTCGTAATTATATTATTAATCAAGCGTTATTATTAGAGTAAAATGAGTAAATAATGTATACAAATATTACACTGAACTCTCCTGGTTGATAGAATCAACTTTTAAAACCTAAACTAAATTACTAAAAATAATGTTTATAATATTAAGTTGAACTTTTATCGGAACAGCCGAGTAGGACGAGACCCGAGTAAGTACACCAGATAATTGAATCATTTTTACGGTTCATAGAAGTTTAGACTGTTGCCTAATCAAAACAGAATTATGTACCTACTACCTATACTGGCTATACTCGATAGGCTATATAGTAATAATTATAATTTATTATAAAAAGGAAAATGAATTACGTGTCAAGTGCAATAAATTATACTGATGATATCTACAATCTTTTATTTATGTTTTATTTTTTTTAAATTAAGTAAGTACATACACAATTATAAAATATATTTCCAAAAACACACATTATCAACCGGTCAACCAAAATGACCTTTACCAACGTGGAAACTCACAGTATTACGTAAGTCCTGCACAAAATGTATTGTCAACATTGTCTTTGTCTTTTCGTATAATTTTTCGTCTCCTTAACTAGGTATATAATATTATGTAATATTAATATACTAATATAATAATATCGTATTATTCCGTATTCATATTAGTGCACGTCATACTAAGTAGATACAGACGATACAGTACACTGCTCGCTACGCATTCGTTATATTGTTACATTAACATACGTCGACGGTACCTCTGTTGTTAATGGATATTAAATGTCTATGCCGTGTATAAACGCGTGCGCGTGTGCCACATGTGGAAAGGATTGATAGAAATCGTATTTCATCGTCAGGCATGTGCGTGCGGGGGCGATCGCCGTCGGCATCCAGTGAGACCACGCGAGACATCACTACATCAGGTTACGTAATCTTATTATTTGGGGTGCTGAAGGTGTTCGTATAAATTTTATTCTGGCGCTGACTGATCGAAACTATACTTATAAATTATAATGTACACATGGTGCCCGGTTAGTTTAGGTTTTTTAATAATTATTAACACTTATTATCTTGAAAATACTTTTTTTCTAATTTAAAGTCATAACAAATCAAAGTTTCACTATTTTTTTTTTTTTTTTTTATAATGATCGTATTTTTAGTTTCTTTTTTAATTTACAACATTATTTATTTTATTTTCTGAAGAGCAGTATTTTTTCTAAGAATATTGCTTGATTTAAAATTAAATGTTGAACAAGTTTTTAATTAGTTATAAAATTAACTATACCTAGTACCTACGTAAGTACTAAGACTAAGTACCTAACTAAGTATACGATATTCGTAACGTAGTTACTATATAATATTATGGACATAAAGTAAAGACGAGTAGAGTGGAACGCCACACATTGTGTATCTCGAAAAATGTTGATCCACTGATCAATTCGTTAAACTTATATTCTTATATAAATAGATTAATACCGACTTTTTAAATAGTCGTACCTATTGAAATTTTATTTTAAGTATCGAGATCAAACGAGATATATTATAGAATAGGTATTTAAAAAAATTATATCCATGAAAAGTAGTAAACAAATAGTGTAGGTAGGTACTCCATTGTTGAGTTGTTCTTCAAAAGTTATACTTTGTTATGATTTCGCAATTACTAGTGTTGATGGCTGTGTGGGAAAGTACATTATCAAATATACTAATGTAACCAGGTATTTTTTTTAATAAACTTTTTTAAAGCCTACAAACATTGAGTACACTTACTTTCTGTACGGGCCTCATATAGTCATATTAATGATAGTCGTAATAAGTAAATAGTCGTATATATTAAAAAATATTATTTAAAAGCTAAACGGTTATTTGAATGTATAGACTGTTTAAAGATAATACTAATATTTGCTGTTAAAAGAATCACTTATACGGTCATATGCATAGGCCATAGGGTGTAAAAAATAAAATACATTTTACTCGCAATATTGCCATTGGCCTTCGAATAAGAATTTGATTGACAACATTTTGGCACTGTCAAAAAACCCGATAATGACATAACGGTTTCGAAAAAGCTGGCCAAAATTTTAACTTAAGTGGATACCTATTTGAAAATGATTGAACAATTTGAACTTATGTACAAGTACTGAAATACTTATAAATAACGTTCTTAGCTTCATAGATAGACTAATGTAAAAAAAATAGTGTCTCTTTAATATTTTTTAATTATAATTTCTAAGTATAAAATATATTCTATTATTACTTATAGTCAACGTTTAAATAAATACTTTTATTCTAAAATAATACAAATTTAGGTAGGTATATTACATAATATGCTGTACAAATGACGCTCAATCGTTGTAAATTGTATTTTACTTTTGTATAATGGTTAAATATAAGTTATTTTATGTAAATTGTTGTGTAATTGTTTCATTTGTTTATGATGTTTATGACTGTTTAATAGTACCTATATATATATGTAATTTTTTTTAAGAAGTGTAATAATGAGTCTCCCTATAGCCTAGTGCCCAATTCGAGTTATTGGCACATATAAATAACACGCGACACTATTTTTAATATTTTGATAATTGTGTAATTTGTAATATATTGTTATAACTTATATAAAGGTACTATTTTTTTTTTATCAACCTTAAATTGTTGTAAGTTCTAATTTAAATGTTCTAAATCTGTTTAAATCAAATATAACCACCAATAAAAAATATAAATTTACAAAATAACTAAATATTTTATGGAGTGTGTAAACAATTAACAAACTAACGATTTAGCATTTCATTATAAAACTTTAAAAAGTAAAATTATTCAATTATATTATAATACTGAAATATATTTAAATATATAATAATTGTTAAATTTTAATATTTTTGCAGCCTAATCTTCCAACAAAATACCTTCCAAAAATTATTAATAATTAGATTTTAGTTCAATATTTTTTTTCTGTATTTAATCAAATTATTGCTCCTCTATAAATACTGTTAATTAATCTAATAATAATATATTATCTTCACAATAATAAACCTGAGTTAAAATAGATTTTGTTTTTGTACTTAAACTGTAATCACACGTTATCGTTATCATTTAGTATTTACATTCAAGTATTCAACTATAGGTACACAAATATTCCTTTTATAAATAATTTAAATCAGATTGGAGATTCAACATTTCATATACCTACCTGTATTTTTACCTCGATAGTTAATAGCTATTAGTCCAAATGAATTATATTTTGAGTTAGTTATATGTTATAATAATTGTCTTAACTATATAACCCCTTTTAACGAAATATAATTGATTATGGATATAAATATCGTAGTATTGTTCTTTCATATAATAGTTAATATTTCATTCAAAATCATATATAATGTACAAATTCTCCGTCAAGTTGTGTAATCAATGCAAACACTTCTGAAGTTGCTCAATGCCCAAGCACTTTTGAACATAACAAAGTCATATTTCAATAGTTATAACTTATATTACATTTATTTAAAGTGTTATGCTTATAAAATATAAAATGAAATAATCCATGTATAATCTACTAAATAAATTAACGAAATTACGTGTGTTAATACTTAATAATAATATATTAATACCTATTGTTCAAATTGCGAACAATAAAAAGTCGAGTATTAATATATAAATATATTATACTAATACTAATAAAAATAATTGTAAAATAGTAATTTACTATTTTACTGTACTATCTTTATGTATATAGTAGCTGAAAAATCAATACATTCTTTTATTTGGTTGGTTCATAAATTATATTTTTTTAATTCAGTCTGTTTCAAAAATAGGACTATTCAAATATATGTGTATGAAATATTTCAGTCATATAATTATTTGAATTTTAACAATCATTACCGTGTATTTATTAAAATATTATTTAAACAAAAATTTAAAATACAATAGAATATTTTATTAATTATCTAATTATATCTTATATGTTTAAATATAATTTTTTTAAGAAAATACATCATTAGGATAGGTAGAAAATATTTTTATAAATAATAATTCGAATTCAGGTTTAAATTATTAAAAAAAGGTAAATAACCTAACCTAGGTAACTACTTAATGTAAGGATAAATACAAATATTTAAAGAAATTTAGTCACAGCACTTTCATAGTTCCATAGTATAGCTATTACATATTAGATTTTTATAGTTTAATTCTTTACTGTTATTAATAAAAACAATATAAAAATAAAACCAACAAATATTAACACATACTGTATAAGTTGATTTATGGCAGTACTGTAGTTTGTGACGTGTGCCCACACAACGAATACTTAATAAGGTAGATACCTCTAACTGTCGAAAACAAAGGGTGATTATTAGCGGGGTGAGGTATACCGGTCTCCTCAACAAATAGGTATATTCGTTTACACCGGATATACGGTGTACGGTGTTGGATTATTGTATATAGTGTTTTTTACTTACATATCTCGTTGATAATATTATTAATTCCGTTGCTGTCGAGCGCACTTATTCGCACAACTATAAAAATATACAATCGCTATCACTGGACTTCAGCTACGTAATGATAACAAGGACTATGGAAAACCGGAAGTCTGGATTCTCGTACACGGTCGAGATGACTGAAAGCGCGAGTGGACCAGACCAGTGGTGGCGCGTACGTCGCTTCTCAGATCGATCGATAATACGAACCTTCTCTACCCCATTGGCCATTTTAAAGCGGCGGTAATTTTGAAAAAGTTTGGTAGGTAACACTAATTCAACACTGATTGTTATCTAAAACTAAAAATTGTATTACAAATTGTAGTCCGCGTGTAATAGAATATTGTTATCCATAAATTTCAATAAATTTTTATTTATTTCTATTAAATTACAAATGTACCTACCTATAATATATAGATATTATAAATATTATAATGCATTAATATACGCCACATATCAAGTTTCATATGAGGAAGTTGAACTTGTCATCTATTTTTCTTAATTGTAGAAACAACTTTTGTGACTTTTTCTACATTTTTATGAATTTAATATTTCATAATAGAAATTTAATTATACTACACTAACCAAACTGAGTGGTGTTAACACTGTAAACTGAAAAGTTAACATCAGAACACTATATTTAAAAAAAATCCTTCTATTCTCTTTGAATCAATTCCCAAGTCATTTTTTTTAACAGTTATCATTAAAATTTAAAATTATTTTAATTTTATTTTTAACAAAATTCTTATAACACTTTTTGGCATATTATTTATTAATTTCTTAAAAAAACTTTTTATAATTGATTGAAGTATAAAAAATTATAATAATATTATAATACATTAATATATTTATACAAGTAAATATTCATACATATTATCTTATTTACTTGTGTACAAAATAAATTATAAAATGTATAATCTACTCAATAATATTAAAATTATGGTTTTTAGTAGATTAGTAAGTATATAATGCAGATTCTAGACTAGCTAGGTCATATATATATATATATATATATATATATATTATATAGGTAATACCATTAATTATAAATACTAATATATTTTATAATCAATGGTAATTGGTAATATACAATAACGAATTAAATATAGGTACTCAAAAAAAATAAGATATAGCTATAAAAAAAATTTGCAATATTTTGCACATGTATTTCTTATATCATTGTATTATGTAAAAATAAGCAAATATTTTTATACCTACTAAAATAAACTAAATAAATTATACATTGTTTTCAAACAAATTTCTTGTACCAGCTTTTAAGCATATAATAATATTATTAATAATTATTATATCTTTACGTTTTATTTTATTATTTAACAAAAAATGTTTGCAGTTGACATTTTCCTTGAGTGATATATTTAAAATGTGTCTGCTCGTGAACACTGAGCAGGCATTTATTTTTGGTTACGAAATATCTATTAAACGAAGGGTGACACATGTGTCACATACTTATTATAATCTACCACATTTTAAAGTTGCAGAAATAGATTTTGACTGTTTATAGTAGGTACTTATATAGTTAATAATAATACTGTATACATTATAGTATAATTTTGAGTACTATGTTAAAACTAATTAATATTGACACTTTTAATATTTATATTGTATATTTCATTGCAGGATTACTAAAATGAAAATTTAAAAAAAAATTGAAACATAATTTTCGGAAAATAATGGTATTATTAGCTTAGTAGAAGTTGTTCACCTATATTTGTTATTCATACATTTTTAATTAAGCATTATTATAAGTTATGAATTTATTATGATCTAATTTTTAGTTCTTGCATTTTATTATTGAAAAGTAAAACTAATAAACTAATTACGCTATTATAGCATCTTATTGTAACTTATTAAAAACCTCGTTAATAACCATGATGAAATTTTTTATAGATTATTTTAAATACAAATATATAATATAATGATATTTATATATGTATTTAACTTTGTATTTAAGTAATTAAAGTTTATTGTACCTAGTGTAAGTTTAATAATAATAATAATAAAAAAATCCTTCATAGCGTACTAATTTCATTTCTTTCTAATATTTAAATAATAGCAAATCAATAATTTTTAATTTATAATAGGTTTAAGTAGGTATCTACTTATATGGCTATTGTATACTTGTATAATTTGTTATTAAAAAAAAGACCTCCTGATTAGAACTACTATATTTTAGTTATTTAAATATTTAAACTAAGCGAGACAGCGAATCATAAAATGTTTAAATATCGGTAAGTCTATTTATAACTATAATATATAACATATGCTTGTATTTTACAGATACTTCCACTTTTTTGACGTATTTAACCCTTTTATTGAGGAACTACTTTTTACTATGATTTACATACATCAGAGCATAAAGTAAATAGTGAATTATTATAAACAAATTAATTTAAAACCTTTGCAAAGATAAGTACAATTAAATATGTGTGATGTGAAAAAAATATAGATAAAATTTTTTTTACAAAATAAGTTAAAATCATAAAAATATGTAAATATTAAATATATATATTTTTTAATCAGTGTAGGTACTCAGAAAGAAACATATTGTAAAATATTCAATTTAAAACCGTTCTGTTAGTATTTTTTTAACAAAAATAAGTAATCATGTAGTACCTATGTCCTATGTATTATTATTAATATTAATAATTATAAATATCATAAATGTAGTTATTTTGAAAAATATATATATATATATATATATATATAATATACCTACATTAGAAATAAAAATTCAAATATTTAGTTAAAATCATTAGATATGATATTATGTATACACGTATAACCACCCATAAAAATCGAAATTACTCAAAACTCAATAAGAATAGTAAATAATAGATCACACTATTACGAATTTGGGAACCTGGGATGGGTCCAGCCACGGAAACTCCCTCCCAATAAAACTAACACTCAATTATATTTATATTTGTTATAAGTTATAACTTATAATTCTAATATTCACTATTCAGACCCGTATTTGCAAAAATTGCAGCCAGGGGCAACATAAAATTTGCCACCCCCCCTTAAATGTTGATGTTTACAACATCAATATGTCCAAAGAATTTTATTGACATTCGAGTTGATAACGAAATAATGAATAAAAACTTTATTAGGTACATTCAAAATCTATTTTGGTATAGTTATATTATTATAGTTATTTTTTATTAAGTATACTAATTAGTAATTATATATTATTAAGATCAGGTAGATCGAGATTTTAAAGTATTTAAAATTGTATAAATAGATATGCATTACAATATTATCTTTAATATTGCTAACTATGCTTAAATATAGTATGCAACAAAAACAAAAATGTGCAAAAATTAAAAATCAGAAATTTATTAATACTCAATAAAAGTTTAAAATTAGAACCAAATAATAGGTATGAAATAACGGTGTTACTCGCGTTGCGTTAACGTTTCCGCAAATTGGTCCATTTACTATAGTGTTTATACTTTATATACTAACTACACAACTATTAACTTTCAGGGGGGATAGTTTGAACCCCCAAAACCTATTTCGATTCAAGTTATCAAAAACATCTAACTGATGTTGGCTTATTAAATAAATTAGAATACCTATGTATAAAAAAAATATTAAAATAGATTTGATAATAATTCATTAGAACAATGTGATTTTAAATATATATATTTTTTTAAATAAAATGTTATTCGAATAATAATATTATTTAGATTAAAATGTGTTTAACTTTAAAAGCGGTATAAATTCACGAGAATGTAATATTGTATGACATAAGCTGTACAATTTTAAGGTCACATTTTTTATATAATTTAAGACATTTTATCCTCGATCAAAATAATATTAAAATTGATTAATTATATATTAACTAATTTGTTTTAATAAGGAACAAAATAAAATAAAATTATAACGAGTAGTATTTATAAATTTGAATTTGAATAACATACAATAACTTTAAATTCAGTAATCTACAACGCCATCTATATACAAAATATTAAACATATTGAATGCAAGAAGTAGTATTTTTAACACTAGAGTGGATAACGCTTCACGCAAAATTATTATCACACAATTTAGCATATATTATACTTAATGTTACAATAATTGATTATAAATACAATAATATTTATAGTTAACATAAATATAGAGTTAATACTTCCTATTTATGTTACACTGCAATTAAGAGCAAATTAAATTATTTAATAAGTGTACACCAAATGTAGACAAAACATGATAGGCAACACAACGTACCTAAAATAAATACTAATAATTAATATGGTTTATTATAATTGTATAGCATTTAAAAGAAAAGTTCCATTTTTTGTTGTGTCTATAATATCATTGATATGAAATATAAATAAATATTAATAAGTTCAAATTAGATTAATCGAAACAACAAAATTCAATGGCGTAACGAGCTTACTATTTTGGGACGATTGTCTTAATTTTTTTAAAAAATCATATATTGTACAAAATTTTGTGAGGGAGTAAGCTTCAGATACAAAATTCAACATATATAATCTAATGCATTGCTTTGTTAATTTTTATAAATATAAATGTAAAATATGATAAATTTATTTTTTTAATTCGGACCACAGCCACTTGTTGTCAGCTTTTTTCTAAATAAACTAGTATTTCGTATTTTCACATAGTACAATTCATGCAACCATTTCAACAACGTACTATACACATTTAAAAATGTAGTAGAAACGTATAGAACAATAATGGGAAATCGTCGAATTTAATGTCAAAAATTAGGATATAGCTTTTTTTTAAAAAAAAACACATTTGTCGAGAAGTAAGTTTTCAGATTCGATATTTCACATATATGATTGTATGCGTTGCTTCATTAATTTGTATGCATAAAAATGTAACTAATGTAAATTTTTTTTTCTAATTCGGACCACAGCCACTTGTTGCAGGTTTTTTTTAAAAAACATAGTTTTTCGTATTTTTCACAGAGTACAATTCGTGCAATCAAATCAAAAACCCACTATACACATTTAAAAAATGTAGTATTAAAGTATAGAACAATAATAATATGGAAATTTGCCGAATCAAGTGTCAAAAATAAGGATATAATTTTTTTTTTTGAAAAAGACACAGTATGTTCAAAATTTGATGAGGGAGTGAGCTTCAGATACAAAATTCCACGTATATATAATGTAATGCATTGCTTCGTTAATTTTTTTTTGCATAAAAATGTAATAAATGTTAAATGTATTTTTCTAATTTGGACCACTGCCACTTGTTGTCAGTTTTTTTCTTAAAAAAACTAGTTTTTCGTATTTTTCGCAGAGTACAATTCATGCAACCATTTCAACAACGTACTTAACACATTTAAAAATGTAGTACAAACTTATAGAACCATAATTATATGGGAAATCGCCGAATTTAATGTAAAAAATTAGGAAATACCTTTTTTTGAAAAAAATACATTTGTCAAAATACTTGGTGAAGGAGTAAGTTATCTGATTCGATATTTCACATATATGATCTAATGCGTTGTTTCATTAAATTTTATGCATAACAATCATAGGCGTGCACACGGGTGTTGCAGGGTATGTTATAGCAACACCTGAGGGCTGCAAACACCCACAATTTTTATTTTTCTAATTAAAAATAGTTAGTAACGTAGTAGTTAAAATTTACAAAATAAGAAACATTACAAAATACGTCTAGCATTGTAATAATAATAATAATAATAATAATAATATTTATTGACGTATTGTATAAAATAAATTAAATTTTTGTATTAATCAAATAAATAATATGTATTGACTTATCATATATAATTTTCAGCAACACCTACCACTAAGTCCTGACTACGCCTACGATAACAATGTAATAAATGTAAAATTTATTTTTCTAATTCGGACCACAGCCACTTGTTGCAGGTCTTTTGTAAAAAAATTTGCGTAATACCACCAACAGAAGGTAAGCCTATATACTTTTTTAATGGTTAACATTTCAGAGAGTACGGACAAAATGAAAATGGGAGCGTTTTTGTTTGATGTAATGAAAAAAAAAGATAGTGGTTAAGTGTAAGTGTTATATGAGAACTAAACATTTCGAATTAATTATTTTTCTGATCATTCAAAAAACGAAGTGAATTATATCGTTGTTGATCCGTGAGATGGCGTCACATGATATATTACGTATATTACGACCATTTCGATAGCCAGCCGACCGTGTAGTCGGTGATGAATATGGTTGACATGGTGCTGAATGCTGATAGTGTGAATGAAGAATTATTAATATATCCATTATAGTCGTAATATGAACGGAAAATTTTGTAAGACTCATCGAATTATAAAATGTCTTTGTAGTGGCAGGTAATTATTTCAAATAATATAACATTGGTGGTAAATCGATATACATTTCACAATAAATTCGCATATGAGTATAATATGTAGGTACATATCGTATGATAAAACTTATCCGAGTACTTAATCATAAATAGAATAATTCTATGTAAAATAATAATAATATTATAAATTATTTTTAAAATATTTGTGTTGGTGTTATGCAATCGTCTATTCATTTTTTATAACATCAATGGCTTAGTTTTTTTTTTTAAAAAACAAAAATTGGATAAAGAGTATACCTCCTGATCCTATCTACGCCATTGACACATGGGCAATACCAGTGGTGACAATATTATAATGTCCAATGACCATGGTGTCCTACAACTTAACGACTATGTCACGGAAGTCGAGTCTTGTAGAATGTAAATTTTTGGTATTATCAAACTGACTATGATCAATATTTGAGGATAATGGTATTATGGATAGGTATACGAAGTAGTGTAATAATAATATTGAACTTTGAATAGTTTAAATATTGTCATACTTTAATGTTTAATGCATTGTATTTGCGTAGCTTATTGCTTGTGTTATTGCCCATGATAAAAAAAAATAGATAATATTTAAGTTATAGCTTTCTAGAAATATTTTTGTTATATGGAATGTTGCTTATTTTATAGCCTGAATGTTATATAAATACTTAATCTTTATTTGAGTTGTAAATGTTTAAAAAATAAACTTTAGATTTGAATAATGATAATTTAAAATATTCATGTTTATCGTTATTTTTTAAATTCTACATAAAAATACTGCGAAGAATATTTCAATAAACGATTTGAATTAACTAGGAATTTTCAAATAAGCGATTTTGTTAAAAATTCAAAATGTTTAGGAAACACTCAAACACTGTTTATAGTTACTTAATCATAAGTATACTTTCTTTGAATATGGGTTTTTAACTTCAGTGTAGGAGCGGGTGGGTGGGTAAACCTTATCATCTACCTGTACTCTTAGCAATTTGTACATTATACCCGTTAAGTCACTGCGTAATGCGTATATAATAAACAGTGGCTTAAATTTATATATGTGCATTACGAGAAATCAAAAAAAAAAAAAAAAACAGCCACTGCAATATTATCATAATAAAGAAACGGAGTGTGCCAATTATTATTTTGTTATATTATATATATTTTTAGTATTATATTATATTATATTATTTTAAACTCATACCGTGCGAATTTTCCGATCGAGAATTCCAACTATGCAAGCTGTCATTCAGTTAATGTAGTTGTATCCATAATGTATTTATAGATACGTACGTAGATACCTACGTAATATTATAATAATAATTTAATAGGGAATAGTCGGCCCGGAAATAGTGGGCTTACGTTATTTCGTCCGACTTCCACTCCGTGCGCTAACTCGGCCACAGCACGATCGATATCTTTCATTTGATTTATTTTATATATTTTGTGGTTCAACTAAAATGGCTTTTTGCTTTTGTTCCAATAAACCCGGATTTTTAATACTCTTAAGTCTCGATCTCTGTAAACTGTGTATTATAACAGTGGTTTTTATATGTATAGGCGACATTAAACTGCGAAGGAATTAAGACAACTCTTGTATAATATAATATGAACGGACAACCAAAAACCGATTCATATTATTGTCTGTCACTACACGGTTTAATTAAACGCGCTATCTACGCCAGGAAAAATTGTGAGGAAATAAAATTTAAGTTGAACATTAGTTAAGCTGGCTGGTATGTTGCCATGTATATACCAACAGTTTTATAACTGCGAGTTTTTATACTGACTATAAATCCTTACCACGTTTTTTGGTATTTATTGTATAATATGTTTTTAATTACTAACTTAATATTACATAATATGTGTTGTATCTGACTAACAATTATTGATAATATTTGTGAACATTAAAAAAATATTAACAGAAATAAAATTATGTCATTAGGTACTCAAAGGAAGTAGATACTTTGGGGGAATAAAAATGAAGAATGCTTTTTAATCTTACATAATTTAAACCATGCGTTTAATTGGCACTAAATATTATATACCTACATAATATTTATTACATATTATATCGTTGTATGTTATTTATAACTAAACAACGTTTATGCATAATTGCTCAAAAAGTCAGTCTAATAAAATAATCAATAAACTAAAACTTATCTACTACACAAATATTTTATGAAAAGTAAACACTTATTTGTTATTAAAAAATGTCATCTTTTTTACACTATGACTATGGCAGAACAATAAAACATTTCGTGTTTGCGTGTTTGACAGTTTTGACTGTGATTTGAAAATATAATCTTTAATTTAATTTAATTTACTTCAAAGGTTTATATAATTGTATGTAGTTTTTTGGGTGTATTTTCATAAGTTTTAACTTAATTTAATAAATAATATTAAATTAATCACTAAATCAAATAATATACTCGTATTATACCTATTTGGTGATAAATGTTATTAAAGAATCAAGTAAATCGCTAAATGGTATTTGTAAAAATAAAATCTAAGTTTAAGCTGGTACCTATGTAACCATAATAGTTTTATATGTATAAAAAAATTACTTAAATAAGTGAGTAATAAATTTAATTTTTGAAACTCACGTTTCCTTTAGTGCACATCGCATAAATCAATATAATATGATCAAGATGAGAATAATATTACTCTATTGGTAATATATTTTATCTTGTTAGGTAGGTGTATCTAAAAGATTTAACACTTTCACGTGAAGTAATCCCTTTTACTTTGTAATTTATTAAAGGAAATTATTTTAACATGATTTACTGATTAAGTACTTTGTTATTATTATTTAAAGCAATTAATAATTATTAGTGAAATATTCATTTAAAAATCAGTAAACACATATTTATTGATGGAATAATATAATCAATTATGTAATCCATACTTACACCTACCAACAATAATGATATGACACAGACATAATATTATGGAGATATTTATATTATATTATTTAATATTAGTATCTATATATTTTTAATTTTTTTTCCTGTGTTTTACTCGGATTTTAAATTATAATAAACAACAAAAAGGACGCGATTGTTTTAAAAAATAAAAAAAAAGAATCATATTTGTTTTTTTTTTAAGCAAAAAAAAGCATGGCCAATAAATAACATAAAATAGTTATAAAAATGAACAAAACAATTTTAATTTAAATTTAAAAAAAAGAATTAACTACCATGTATTTCCCTAGATTTGCAGTAGTAAAGCTGACTCATTCTCCGAAAGAACATTTTTATATATAGAAAACAAACTCTATACATCATACTGAAGTGATTGGTGCATACAAGTTTGGTTATACAAGAGGTTTAAAATTACAACACTAAATCATAAATTTTGAAATGGTCAATATCGATATTATATAGGCTACTGACCGTATAGGTACTGATCGGTTACATTTTATCATAAATTATGATCTATACGTTTAATACATTTAATAATCAAGCCGATAACGAAAACAATAATAATCCAATATAACCATTTAGTTCGCATTGTAGTTTTTTACATTTTTTTATTAATTATTTATTTTTTTTTTTTACTACAATAGCTTAATTAACATATTATTATAAATAATCCACAGCTGGAATAATTGCAAAAAAAAAAACAATAAAAAAGCAGAAAAAGCAAAAAAATCAAAAACCAATTGGTTTATTTGCAATCAGAATGACGTGAAACGAATTTATGTATAATAATTAGATTTCTATCTCATATAAAAAAAGAAGCATATGCTTTAAAATTCGAGTCCTACTAATTGGGTACATACATAATTATTTAAACCACAGATTTGTGTTAATACGATGAATATTACTATTATTATTCAAAAAAATTTTAACTATTGTTAATAATAACTCAATTGAACTTTGTAGCAAGAATACAATACTATAATTTTATTATAATAATACAAAATTGATACTAAAAATATTTTTGGTGGTTATTAGATATTGGACGATATTTAGTTGAAAATTAAATTAATTTAAAACGATGTTTATTCTTAAGTCTTATATCCACTGTATAATACCGAGTATGTTTTATTATTATGGTGACTTTCTCGTCGTAGAAATACCCTGTACAAGTGTACAACCATGATTATAATTTTTTGTTAAAGTTTTTACTTAAAACCTTATGTAATACGATTACTATTACACATTAAAAGAATTTTTAATTTTATTTTATATCCAACGAAATATTATTTAATTACAATGTCTTTGTACATGCAATAAAATATTACAACCATTCAACCGTATTGGTTTTAAAATAGCTGGACATAAAAATACAAAATCAATATATGATATACTTATCTATATGTATAGTCTATTCCTACAAATGGTTCATTAGGAAATTAGACTAACACGAAGTGAATTTGGGATTTATAACTACATCTAACATATTTTCATCCATCGTCGCATTTAAAACCCCACCAAAAAAAAAAAAAAAAAAAATGCTGTATATTACTTATCTGGATTTATTTGGTTCGTCATTCAAACAGGAATCTAATTATAACAAATCTATTCTCAACTAATTTATCATCATCCACAATCTACTTTGCAACTTTCCCCGATGTATTATCTAGTATTTAATAATTATTTGTTTATTTTAATTTGTATACCATTACCTCTGAGACATTATACATATGTAATTGAACCTTTCAATATCATACAATGGCCACTATTTCCAAAGGTGTATTAAAAAAAACAAAAACAAGTGACTATATCTATAGTAATTAATAATTATTATGATATATATTTAAGAAAAGAATAATTATTGTTTCATGGGTAATTTCAATTTTAAATAACAAATCAATTAAAAACAACTGTAAATTATATTTTAATATATTCTTTTTAGTATTTTGAATTTTTAAATGAGAACTTATAGTGCATTTGATGTTTAAATTCTGTTATACAATAGCGGCGTAGTGCATTTTATATTATAACCGGAGAAAAGAATGTATTGATTTTTCAATGATATGTGTTATTTTGTTTTTGTGTTTGGAGACACTTTTTTAGTTGAAAAATTCTACAATCTTTAACTTCAATATCTTTTCTAGTAGGAAGTGAATTTAGTTTGTACTTTGAGGGTCAAAAGCAAAAATTCCCAGTATTTTTCCTAATAATTGAGTAAAACAAAAAACAAGATTTTTTATAAGCATTTGAATTCCGAATTTTGATACAATTTGTCAAAATTATGAAAATTTGCAAATTATTTTGTAAATAAACAATTACATGTACATATGCAATTTTTATATTTAAGGATTGATAATTTAAACAAAGTTCTTTATAAATAGTTCATGTTATGAAAAAATCTTAAAATTATATAACATAGTTTTTTTATTGGCACTAAGTTATATAGATATTTAAATGGATGATAAAGATTTTAATAATTTGATGTAGTTCAAAAATGTTATTTATGGGGATTTGAAACTTTTACGTAGGTATTTACATTAAATGTTTTAAACACAATGAAATGTTCGATGCATTTGCATTAATTTTATGCTATTATATAATATTTATACTATGAACCTATTCACATTGTTTTACAGTAAGTATTATTTAAAAATATGTACTATACATATACCTACAGAATTATAATAATTAAATATTGATGATTTAATAAATGCAATGTTTTTGGGAGAATGAATTCAACTTACCGTATTACTAATAATAATTAGTAAGTAATAACATTTATTACTATAACAGAACATTAATATTATATCATAAAATAAATATAATACATAACTAATAATATATGCTAACAGATCGTCTTCGTTCTTTTCGTTTTTTGTATGTAATGATTTATCATTGAATTACAATTTAACACATATTTGTAATCAATAATGATGTACTCTCGACAAATACTATTATATAAGTACCTATCTAAGTTACTTACTTTTCTTTCTTTTTAGTTTTCAATTTTATTTTGCAAGGTAAATTTATGAATCTTTATGGGTTGGTTATAAGACTTACCCCAGTCTCCTCCACTCCTCTCAGAAACTTATCTCTTTTCCTTTTACAGTCTTTAGAATTGTTTGAATGTCAAGTAGTTTACCAGTTTGTATTTTGTTTGCATATAGTTTATATTTAATTCCGTTCTAGAGTTTAATAAAATTATTATCACTGAATTTTGATTATAAAAGTGTAGGTAATGATTACAAAATAATATTATTGCATGAAATGATGACATTGACTATAATATAATTATATAATGATGCTTATAAACCATATAAAATATTTTTTAACATTGACCAAAATAATCAGTATATTAATTCCAATTGTTTTTGTCATTACTTAAAAGATATCATTAACGGCAATGGTAAAGAAAATATATTTATGTATTTTTTTTTAATATTTATTAAGATATTTATTATAGGTTTAAATACAAACTAAATAAACTATGAAAAATAATTGTTTTAAATTATTTTTGTTTATTTATTTTTTTTTGAAAATAAAATATTGATCAAACAAATTATGTATGTCCTAAGTTTCCACTAGTTTATTATCAGTATCTTATTACAATCCTGCAGTCCTGTTGTTTTTTTTTTTAAATAAAACAAGTTTTAATAAAATTGTTTTATCACGAGTTTATTCGACCATTCAAAAAACGTTGAATACATTATTTTTAATGAAACATGGTGTGAATACTGAAACTTGGTGCTTTTAAATTATTTACCATGTTTTGAGAAAGAACAGCTTTAATAATGCTTTTTCTGCAGATAAATATAATTTAGTCCTCTTAATAAATGTTCAAGAATTTCCTTTTAGACCAATTAATATTTTCAATTATTTTATTAATCAACATTTCCCAGAAAATTCGCTAACAGTGTAGTTTAAATACGTTTATTCAATTATAAAATGGCACTACATAATTTAGGTAATACAAAATAAAATAAAATAATAATAATCTTTGGTACAATAGAATAATATGGTAATATGAAAGGTATTAATTTGTAATATTTTGTAACTGACACTGAATATATATATATATTAATAATTTATTCAGTAGGAAAAATATTCTTTTGGAAGTATTATAATGCATACCTAACACTTTGTAGAATATATACTACAGTCTACGGGGCTTTTATGATATTATACGTCGTGCATATAAGATGAACACAATAGAAAACTGTATTAAGAATCTCAATAACTCGAACAACTTCATTTTAATAATGCTAAGTAAGCTAGATCAATATAATGTTACACAATTTAAGCCTGCAGTTATAGAACATAATTTTCAATTTATTTTAGTGCCTAGATAGTTATACATTTGAAAAATCATATATAAATACTTAAACTAGGTAGGTACAAAATAATATATTAAACTACGTATAATATGCTTTTCCAACTGATTTAGAAGCAATAAAGATAAATTAAAGGTGATGTGTTATTCATTATTCAATTTTTATTTTTATTTTTTATTTTTATCTAGAAAATTGTTTACTTGAATAATTGTATTTTTTATTTTAATATTTTTATCGTAATTGTTTTGCCCCGTAACAAGCAATGCTTATTGGATTTAAAATTAATCAAAAAGTAGCTTATTTATTTAACTTTATATTATTGTACAGATCTGATTTAATAAATAAATAAATAGACAAATAGCTATACTTCCTAGAAAGTAACTACTAAATCAACGTAAACAATTTGGTTGTATATATTATAAATTTGTTTAATTTATTATTATAGAAGTACCATTAACAAATTCGATTTTTTATGTTAGATAATTTTGTATTTATTTGAAGTTTCCATTTATAACAACATAAGTTCTACCATTCACGTATGCTTATTTTATTATTTTCAAAGAAGAATCATACCTAAATAATCGATTATGTGAAAATTAAAGACTCAAGTGGGTACCTACCATATACGTCAACAATATGCCAACACGCAAAACTACAGTATACTATTCAAATAAAAATATCTATTCGTTTTGAATATGCAACGGTGTGTTTAAATACACCTAAAAGATATAATAATTTTATATTTTATTTGAAATATTTGCCAAAACATTAATGCTGAATTCTCTACATTGGATTAATAATTGTTTACGGTTGATGTTGGTGCAACCGTAGTTTCTGCAATAATAGGTGGTCGGTTACGTTAACACGTGAAAATATACCTAGTAAGTTGGAGAATTAAACTCATACAATATGGTTAATGCGTTTGTTAAATAAAAACATCAATGATTAAGTCGCCGAATATAAATAATAATATATAACAAGAATAATATTATGACAACGTTACATGGCTGATAAAGACGTTTCTTCGTAACGGCGCGGTGTATAAAGAAGATTTGTGAACAACACGATACATGACTACACAAATAACAATAACAATAATAATAATAATAATAGGTAGGTAATAGGTAAAATAGATATTAAAATAATACACATATCAACATATTTGACGGAACATTGATAACTATTTTTATTTTTTTTTCAACTGAAAATTTTTATATTTTTGTTATTTGATTAGATACTTAATATTATGCTAATTATACGGTACATATACTATATTATAGTATATGAATCTAAAATGTTTAGATTAAAATGTAAACAATTTAATTTTAAAATTAAAATAACTGAAAATCGCTAAACTATTATAGGTGCTTAAATAAATTATTACAAGCTATTAATATTATTACACGTATAATAAACGCTTCTTCGCATTTGTCTACAACTAATAATATTTCAAGATTTTTATGGACCATTTAAAAATACTTTTATTTCGATTATGCAATCCACTCAGCTTAAAGAGTCGTAAAATAAAATTATTTTGAAATATATTTATAATATATATTTGACATCGCAAATTTACGAAATATGATTTAGTATTTAGTAAATAGTGATTATTTTAATCCTTTCTCCTATAATATGTCGAGGGTGTGAGATCACAAGACAGCCGAAGTTACGTATCTATACATTAAGTTCTATTTCACAATTATTTATAAGTAAAATACATTTTTGTGATAGGTTATTGTTTTGATGTTAATTGCTACAAGCAAATATTGTATTATGCGCTTTAAGATTGTTATATGCGAATTTATGATTAGTAAATAAAAAGAAATTTTGTAGGGTGCCTTATAGGTAAATAAAATTTAGTACAGCAACGAAAATATTAAATAGTTTTGTAAGAATTCTGAATTATTATTATTGAAGTATCGGAAAAAAGTGATAACGTAAATTTATAAACTTCTTAATGTAATATTAAACAATTTATTAGTATCTATGTAATTATTAGTTTTGAAATTTTATAAAATATAATATGGTAAAAAGCTATCAAAGATTAATGTTTAAAAATTAAAAATTTTGTTGGCTGATCCTTTGTGTCCATATTAATACATTTTATGGGAAAAGTCCCCTTATTTTAGGGTTCATTAAAAGCACCTGTCTTGATTTTAATGATCCTTTATACATGAAAGTAGGTATTATATTGTTCACTAGTAAAATCATTACATGAATATGGTACAGTAGTATGAATTCTAATCAATCGTATTTAATTAATAAATTAGAAAAAAATTAGAGAAATTCTGTACGCTTTTATACATATAAATTCAAATTAATTTATCACAATATTTGTGAGTTAAAAGTCATTAAAAATTAGACGGTTAATAACATTGGTATATGATATCACTTTTGTAGTTTCGTTTATATAATTTTGAATGGTGATATTGAATGTCCTGAATTATTACAACAAATTGGTCTTAAATAGCCTTTTTTAAATTTTTTAATTAATCCACCTGTTGTTCTATCTTTATTTAAAAATAATTATATCACTAATAGTTTGGTGTGTTGTCTTCCAATAACAGGCAATCAAATTCATAACTTTAATTTTTTTCCGATTCTTGTTTTATGCTAAAATTTTGTAAGTATAATTTAAAATTTAAATATTTTATTTATAATTGTATTTGATTTATACTCCGATATTATTTTTAGATGTTGATTTAATGATAGTTTTGTCTTTCATTTTTATACTGTACTCTTAACCGTTGGGGTGTTATATATTTATTGATTTGATTTATTAAATTCGTTAGTTATTTTATTAATTTAAAAATACCTGACATACTATATAAATGATTTCATCCAAATGTTATATTACGTTGTACACACAGTTGTGTATCAAATGGATTGAAGCAATTTATAAATTAAATATGTAGTAGATTTATTTGGTTAGTTTCTAGTGATCCAGTATGCCTAGTTATAATAGATGACATGCAGGTATCCGTACAACTATTCTTACATCACAAAATAATTTGTATACTATTATTTAAGAACACAATTATTCAGTGAGATTAATCATCTTTCTTGAAGTCTCAGTAGAGACTGGAGACCTCTTTACAAGAGGTTATACAAATACTGGTATAGAAAATGTTACTAATTTCTGGATGAAGTATTTTATTGAACCTAAATGTCTTAAACTTAAAATTTCTAACATAAAAAATAATATATTTTGTAACAATAAATACCTATGAGTATAACATAACGATATTGACGATAAAATAAACAAAATAATAAACATGAATAAATGGTGTTAAAATAGGGTAGTGTATTTATTATGTACTAAGTACTTACATATTACAAATTACTTAATTTAAGTAATAAATTGTATTAACATAATACAATAGTTTAATAAAATAATAAAAAGTATCAATAATATAATATAAAATAAATAATAATTAAATTGTACTGGATAATTTTTTCTCTGGAATCTAATAAATAAGTAGGTATAACTTATTAGTTTAAGAGGTATAGTAATGGTTTGTTTCTTGTATTATCTGTATGTTACGTATAACCCATAATATATTACGATTATTTAAAAAAAATATTACACCAAATGTACTTATTATACTATAGTATAATATTTTTTCTCCAAGTATAGACTGTAAATATTTATTTAATATAATAATAATAAAACAATTTATCGAACTTAAAACGATGTTATATAATATATATTATTATAAATAAGTTTACAATCTCCGTTTGTGTATGAAATATCTCAAAAATGTATTTGCGCTAATAACGTGATTAATGTGCTTAAATTTTATTTTTTGATCAAATGCTTCGTCGAAATCTGAAAAAAAACATGTATTATAAATGTAAGGTGTATGCCGGCGCCCCTTTTTATAAAGCCAATAAGCCACTCGGCTTTCACGGTGAAAGTTTCACCTTGAGGTGGGCTAAAAAATAGCGTTTGGTCTCCTTGCGGAATGTTTTTATAATGTCACAAATACACATCACAAAGACCGCGGTCGAGGCATAGATCTCTATTATTATACCACTACGTGAGTGTATTATATAATTAATAGACGTCTGTGGGTCAGGGATTGGATTTATAACCTGCAATCGTGTAGACGTTTTGCGTCGTGTTCCGTCTTGCCTCTGAGGTTCTAAATTTATTACAAGCAATTGTCCGGTTCACTACTCATTTGACACGGCGCATCCGATAATTTTATTGTGATTATTTATTATTAAGTTAACTTTAACAATACTAAAATAAAGCATATACTTCTATGTTAAAACCATTAGTATAGAATATAGATAATAGTAAAATACAGTTGTACTACACAATAAAAAAAAAATCAACTCAATCGGGCGAGAGTGTATTAATAAAAGTCCAAATTTTCAGACTAAACCTCAAGTTAAACTAAATTAATGGATTTTTGGTTGAGAGATAAGCAATAAATATACAGTTGGTAACCCTAAATTCTAAATTTAACTGTACATTAATTATGTTTTTTTGAATTTTTCTAGGAAAATAATAAATGTTTTAAATTTAAAAACAGCAAACATTCTACTTCTGATAAACACAAAATATTTTACGTATACTATTGTTTTACAATCAATAGATAAATAATTATTACATGTAATTTTCTAATTTAAAAAAAGTGTTTTCCGGTACAAAATAAAAACATTTAACTTTTAATTAAATAAATTCTTTAGTGAGCTTAACTCTATTACATTATCTACAAGTATATATCAATGAAAATTTTATGAATAAAATAATGAAAAAAAGTGATAAATATTTAGACTTATATGTTACTTAAATTTCAAATAAATTGCATAAAGAAAGATAAAATAAATTGAAAATTGTATTTCACCTAGTAAATGACACTATTATAAATATTTGGTGAAAAATGTCAAGTCTCTAATCTTATTCATTTTACATTCCTGTTTTTATAAACTTGGAGCTTACATAATCATTTTTTTATTTATTTTTCCTGGTTATTTTTTAAAAGTACCTTGACCCAAGAAAAGTGCTAAAAAAAACAGGCATCATTATTGTAAAACTTTATCGATCCATTGAGAATCTAAATTAATAATCACGGGAAAACAATATTAAATCGTAAATTTGAAATATTCAAATCATTCCTTTGTTTGGTTTAGTTTAGATTAATAAGATTCATTTACCTGAATACTAATTAGTAAGGTGAGATATACTTGATTCGAGTATTCTAAGCCTTTGGTTTCTAATTTCTATATGTTTCAAATATATAATTTATGGTCTTAGATGAATATAACTAATTTAGCATTACTAATATGGTTCATATTCATCTTGACATTGGTGGAATAGTCCAATAGTACCTAAACACGCAAATTAAAGGGCGCTTCACGATGAGAGCTGATATTATTTATTTCTCATACATAATAATATTATATAATAATATAAACACTATTCATTTATATTAATAAACTGAATATTTGGTTTGGCTTGAAAAGCGAATTAATAATTGAAAATAAATTGATCTAACCGAATGTTTAATATTTTAGTTCAAACGTATAGCTTATTTAGATACCTAGTTATAGTTTTATTATTTATTTTGACTTATATTCAATGTATAAAATAAAATATAATCATGTTAAAAAAAAAAAAAATGAAAAATAAATTTACATGAATTAATAAAATAAATTTTTGTTTTTTAATTTTCTCTTTGTGTTCGAATAAAAACTTTTTAGTTTGGTTCGGTTTGTTTTATATTTAATAATCTATTGTTTGTACCATAATACTTACACCAGTGGCACATTTACGAGAGGATTTAAAAAAGATATGTCTTCTTCTTGTCCCCTCTCTTTTTCTTATTAGCTTATGTTTATGATTATGGTTGTGTTTTTTTAATTCATCACTCATTTATCCGTAGACCGTAGGTAATAGAATGTTGGGATGTTTGGCAACGAAAATTTTAGTCATATATTCTGCCTCAAAGAAATCTTAAATATTCCACTGACACTTACACATGTATAGTTTACATTATAGTAAATATTGTATACCATAATATGCATTAGTATAAACATGCAATACAGATTTGATTGAGCATCCAAGATAGTTCGTTAAGCCCATGATTCGCATGGCTTGTTAAAATGAAAATAAAATATATTTTTGCACTTTATACGCCTGTTATTTACATAGAAAGTAAAATATTACATAAAAACTAAATGTTAACATAACAAATCCTATATATTATCACCAATCATCTCTAATAGAATTTAAATTTTGTGGTAGAGTAATTCTCCTAACATGCACTGTCTAATCATCAGTTAAAATATTTCTATTAATGTACTAAATAATATTAAGTAAGTTTATTTTAATGTACCTACTTATTATGCAGTTAATATGTTTAAAATTTAAATATTTTACATTAATTATTTAAAATAATTATTTTGCGAAATATTTAATAGCTCAATTTGCTTCAATTAACATAATCATCGTCTCATCGTCATTTTTTGGACGCCATGATGTATTATCTGACTAACAGCTAAGTTATATAATAATAATAATAATAATAATGCAATGCTATAATTATTTTCTGATCGTCATGGTTGTCCAAGTGAATCTCAAATTTAAATAACTTAGTCCAGTAGTCCCTGAATATTATTTGATATTGTATTATGATATTTTAGAGTTTTAAACGTAAATAGCATAATCCTCTAACCACAGAGAATAAAAAATGCGTGTTTTAAGAATAATCAACATATCTATCATAGGTTTATCATTGTTTATGTTACAACATTTTAAAGTTATTTTGATTAAATAAAAATATTACTCTTTTGTTGATTTGCTATAAATTGATTATTGAATATAACATATTATTTTATTATTAATTCTGAAGATAAATTATTTTAATTTTCAAGTTAATAAAAGGAATACTAGCTGTAGTTGATTTATGAAAAATATTTTATTTATATTATACCGGAGTTGATAATTTACGGCGTTAGTTATAGACTGTGAGTTGTAATCAAATTATTAACGTTGATTATAATTTATATCAAACTATAGTAATGAATAAAAAATTATCTTTAAATTGATTTAGGCATATGTTGCATATATCATATATTAAAATTCAACATTTATAAAGTAAATAGTAATTTTCTCTATTACACACAGTTCATAAAGATTTTTTAAACTATACAAGTGTGTTTTTTTTTTTTTTTTATAAAATATTATATTTGTTCTATATTTGGTTTAGTTATATAACAAGCTATAAATATTAAGTGAGAAACAAATGATGTATGGTATGTTAGCGATCTTAACTATTTATACATTTTTTTATCAAGTTATTAATGATATGTCATGTTGAATTTTGTATTTTTGTAATATTTCATTAATTTGTATATTTTTTGAAGATATTTTTCTTGTTTATCAAAATTAGTGTGTGTATTTTTGAATTATATATAATTTTCTAGTTCCTTCTAACCTCAGTCTTACGTGTATATTACGAGTTCACAAAAATTCTGGAGAATACCACCGAAAACCAGTTTATCCACAATGTCAAGTGTCAAGGTACACGCCTATGCGCAAAATTGTATTTTTCTACCATTGGAAACATATATATATAATATTATACATTACATATAGTTGCGTGATAATAAAATAAAATAAAATAAAATTGCAGGCACACAAATATTGCAATTGTCACCTCATAGCAGTATAATAATATAATAATTTCAAGAATAATAAAAATGATAATAACCTAAACGGATCTCTCACGGATGGTAATATATGTTATTATAATAAATGATAGGTACTTTAAAATCAACTGTGAAATCGAATTTATAGTTTGAATATGGAAATCCGATTCCCAAGGTTGAGCTAAATAGATTTTATCCATGGCTAAATCATCTACATGGAATTCCATAAAATCTATCAGGTATGTTGAATAATGATAATTATTTCAGTATTACATACCCATCAATAAGATGCATCATAGTTTGGTAACCTTTTCAATTGACTAATAACATAATAATATACAACAAACTAAACCAACACCAACAGTTTAGTTCTTTGTGCATAATATATAGAAATCAGTATACCTATTATTGATTACAGAACAATATTAGTGATACTAGTATATGACGTAGGTATATTAATAATTTACAGAAAAATAATCTACTTTGTATTTGGTGTCGATTTAATACATTTATTTTAAAATAAAATGGGTTGTTAATTAAGGAGTCAATCATAAAAAATAATATTGGTTTACGTAACGAAATGTAATTTTTAATAAAAACTTAGATCACTACTTTAAATTAATGAAATATACATAGTATTAATCTTATCTTTTTATAATATTATACTATAAAT
>VUJU01000561.1:9683-81516 GCA_009835225.1 Aphis craccivora
TAATATTTATGATGGAAAAATACACTTAATTGTATGTAATTCTATTAAAAATGAATAAAATTAATATTTAGAACCACTTACACGAATGGTTTGAGTTCCACCTTCATTTTGTAACAGATCTGAATCCCAGTCTTCTTCTTCGTTAGCATCAAACGAGTAGAAAGGTATTAATGAATGCCGTAGCCTGTCGAGTCTTCTCTTTCTTCTAATTACAATTATTATCTATAAACACCATGGAAATGAAATAAATATGACAGGAGAGGAGAGTATTATAGAATGTAGTGCACTTACACCAATGAGCATTAAACAAGCAACAATAACAATGACCGCAACAGCAAATGGATTGAACTGGACAGGCGGATGTGGAGCTGCCACAGACTTGACTGGCGCTAGTGCAGTGGAAGCTGCATTGGTTGTGAGATTAGTGACAGAAACGTTTATCACCATCTATAAAAAAATTTTTTAATCATAATCATTATACAAAATATAAAATACACATGTTACCGTAAACTATCGATGATGACAGTGGCCGTTTACTCAGATAATCTGTGGGGAAGGATTTCATGCGTTGTCATCTCACCACAGACACAGCGAGATGAATGGACAAAGACGATGAATTTAATCTTCTCAGTTTGTTTTCAAATCAAACGACCAAATAAAATCAGACGTTAACTCCGTAACGTCAACATCATTGTGATTGTGTCGAACAGTGAATCGTGTTTGTTAAGGACAACTAACTACTATTATAACTAGTAACTACATGACAGTACAAAATCTTAAATTATACAAATAGTAAAATAAAAACACACATGCACGCACGCGCAAAAGCAACTAAGTCGTAATAAATAAGAATACACATAAAATATGTATTATTTTAATGCGGAGATTAATAATTTCAGTCCAAAATCCGTACGCATAGAAAAGAGATTGTGAGACTGTGAGTCGAGTGGGTAGACTGCGTGTCTGAGTCCCCCGGCCACGGGTTATGAATTTAATATTTATGATAATAATTATTAATTAACAACAATAAAATAAATAATTTCCTTATCGCGGACTAAGATATAGGTACCTTGCTTATGAATAAGACCCTTATCAGTTATCAGCTTATTTTTCGACGGCAATTTTGTAGTTTAAATAATATCCACCGGGGAGCACCACAAACTTCGAAGGCCGGTTGTTATTCAATAATACTAAAGAGTCTAGAAATTAGAATCCTAGATAATAATATATATATATAATAATAATATAATATAATATATTATATATTATATATATTTTATTATAGGCTCTCTAAATAATACCAATAATACCATTATAGCCATTATGAAATTAGACATTATGCATTATACCTATCATAATGAATGTATACTATTGTACTTTCTAGTTTCTAATGTATACTTAGGTATAATATAAAAAATAATATACACATACAACTATACAAGTAAGTAGTTATTATATACCTAATATTAAATAAGTACTTAGTAACAACTTTGATTGTTTTGATAAAATTTTTTTTGTTTTTTGTTTAGTTAAATTTGCTTCATTGCACGATAAGTCGCAGTTATAATAAATTATATCTCAATCTGCAGTTGTTGAAAACATGAAACTTAAATTTATTATAGAAATATTATAATCCCACCAAAACATACATGTAAAATGATAGCCAATTTCAATCCTATAATATATCCCTCGGTTGTTGACTTCAACGACAAAAGAAGTGAGATCTAAATGGATGCCAAGTTCAATGGTTAGTCCTGTAATTTATTTATAACAACATAAAATATAATTTCTTCTTATTACTTAGGATAATGTTTTGAAGCCTAAGGTCTGACTTGGCTAGTTGTCATATACGAATTATTATTAAGTACCAACCATGATTAACTAGTTAGTTAATCATGGTACCAACTAAAATAGTCATGAAAGAGCACTATGTTCGATAGCTAGTTTCTACCAGCAAGCCAAATTTTTAGAAGGATAAAAAAGAACTCACAACTTTAGAACTTGCAAAGGCTATAACATATATATCTTTTTTCTATGCGCCGAACGTTTTGCCAGTGCGGTTGGCGAGAAGAACGGCGACACCGACAAATCGAACTGCTCACTAGCGACGCTGTGGACCTGGTCAAACCATCGGTGACATTCACCAACACGCACTTTATCACCAAACCATCTAGGCCATTGTCGCTGAACGTCGTACAGATCAGTGAAATACATTTGGCCCCGTCGGGACCTTTACCGAAGGTATATAATAATTAATTGTAATCTGTATGGATATTAATCTTTTGAGGTCTTAAATAAGAGTACACTGGCTCAATATACTGCACACCGCACAGAGAATGGACTAAAAATAGAAAATTGAAATAATTATATAAATGTCGTATTGATAGCGTTTTTTACCTACGGATCGTTTTTATCACAATAGGTTTTTCAACACATAATATCATTGATTATAAATACTATTATAATAGTACCTATTTATAATCAATGATAATTTGTTTTAAATAAGTGATACCACCTAATACAATAAATATGTTGTTTTATATTATTACAAACCATTATAAAAAAGTAGAATCAAGATAACTCGTTAAGTTAAACGTTAATTTTTTTAAAAAAAAGTAACTTAACTTAATTTAAAGTTAACATTTTCTAATTTTCAATATAAAAAATTCCAGACACATAATAATATTTATTAGATAGTTTTTCTTTATGTACAAAAAAATTATTGGGGAAATTTAAAATAGTATTAACTAGCTATTAAAAAACTTACTTTTCTAAAAATACTATTAAACAATTTGCATTATTGTTTGGACAAAAATTAACTTAATTTAAATATTTTTGAATAAAATTAACGTGAAGTTAACACGTTAATCTTTAAAAAAAAGTAAGTTATTAATAGTTATAAAAGTTAATTTTAAAAAAAAATGTAACGAGTTAATTAACTTAATTTTAACTTTCAATTCGTTAATGCCCAGCATTGCCTGTAGTCGTGTCGTTGATTGGGCTGTTTTCAAGAGAATTACGAGCATTATTCAAACGATGCATTTTTCCTAGAATCATTGTTGATAATCTACGGTAAACAAACAAGCCTAACTGTATACAGTTAGTAGCTACAGAGGGGCCACAAAACATTTATAGCATCGTCTTCTGTGCAACATTAATGTGTTGGTTTTTTATTGTAACGTTAGGTTGTAACAGTCCAAACACTCCAAACTAATAACTAAATAACTATACTTGATAACTATTAAGTGTATACAATAAATTACATTGCAATAATCGCCGATTATAAAAACTAATAAATAATAACTTCACCAAGAATCTATGGCCGTCGTCATTGGACCGCAGCGATCACCATGAAACAACGAACCAACTTACATTTGGTGGTGCAATTTTAAATACTAACCATGATTACCACCATTAGCGCTTATTGTTGGATGTATCTGACGATCAAGGGCTACACAGCAACCACTATACCGTTACCGATAATCGACGACAAGCACTTCCACATGAAGGTTAGAAGGCTGAAAAGGGGGCTTACCTGGAAACGTACCTCCCCAAATCCGTGCAACTCGAGGATGATGAGATATTCGAATTCAGTGCCAGAACAAATAAAAATTTAAATCTTTAAGTATGTTGACAATTAATTGATCTTATTATTCTTATTGGCTTACATTCAAAAATAATTTTTATATGGTATATTAATATGAGTAGTATAATATACACGCAATGAAGCAATGTAACACATTTTAGATGTTTCATAATATCTTTGTAATAATATTATGTATATTATATTTTTTGTACATTTTAACCCTACGGTTAAATTAACACGGCGTCTTGGATATGCAATTTAGCTACAACTTGATTGTACAGTTTTCAAGGCTTTTTTTCAATTAGTTAAAATAAATACAAGTATGATCTAACACTTAACAGTGTTGTAGTTAGGTAAATTTGTTTTTGGTGGTTGGATTCTATACAATTGACTATAGATAATTTTATACTCTAAATATTATTATTATTATTATTTGCATTGATGATAGAAATTAGTGATATACAACAAAAACCCTTCGTAAACTACGTGTAAAAATGGTTAAGTAAAAAAAATATAAGAGTTAGAAATAGAATATTAGATATTGATAGTTAATTTGGTTTTTTATAAGATAAATAAGCGCATAAACTCACGTTTATTAACATTCAAAAATACATAATTCCTTCTACACCACGAAAATAAGTTATTAATAATCATAGTTGACACATGTTTTTTATTTAATCTGGCCACAAAGTCGAGTAACTACGGAACAATAAACAGAATTTATTGACACTATATTAGGTATAGGTACCGGTCCGTTTGCGGAAAATGATCAGTCTCCTTCGACAACTCAAGCCTTCAACATCTAGAAGAAAAAAAAAACAGCCAAGAAGGATCGCAGTGAAGATACTGACCAGCAGAACGAATAGTTACTACGACGGTCAGACCAGCTACAAGTACCGGCGCCACAGACAGATAACTAGCGGCCACCACGCTATTTCCACCGACAACGCATTGTGGGCTGCCTACTTCACCGACTAACGGCCACCACACGGCGAGCACCACTTAGGGTTAGTAAATCGACTATCGGTACGATCCTGGCCAGACGTCCGTGGTCCGATGAACACCCTCTACGTGCCGGCAGTCGCCGTGAAACAGGCATCCGCGTTGCGTCCGAAATCTCTGCAGTGAAATCGATTTTAGAATAGTTACTACGACGATCAGACCAACGATGCGTACCCGGAGCTGCAGACAAATAATGGATTTCTTTCGTAAGTATATTAAGTGGAATATGGCTCCTGGTGACACCACTATAAAAGAAAAAACGCACCTGCGCTAATAACCCCCAGGGTGGTGTGGAAATTTAGCAGTCCTGAATCACTTGTCATCAATAATTATTAAATGAGGATTATAATGTGGATCGACAAAAGATAATTATAAATAATAATAAGTAATATTTCACTATAACTAAAACTTGGGTAATACTTAAAAATAACTGTCATAGGATACACGGATAAAAAAGGGGGGAAAGAGAACCAATGGCATTCGTGAAAATAATTGAACTATTGTGGTTAATGGTTATCTATATTATTCACGTTTTCTGCAGCCGGTTTCGTGATAGATGGACTGTAGAGTGCAGTGTTATATAAAATATAGGGTCGCGGGCTCGCGACGACCGTGATGGACAGTAGCAACTATTTCGAACAATTGTACAGGTGCTAATTTAAAAAAACTTAGTACAGACAGACAGTACCCCTACCAATATTTAAAGTTTATTTTATTGTGGTTTTTGATTTTTTTAGGATTGGCTATAATATAAAAACTTGAATTTTAAAATGTATTCACTTCACACATACTATGTACCAAGTCTAAGTATGCGTGAATACATTTAATTATCCATTCAAGGGACGCTTGAGCACCGTTTTAGATAATAATATGTGATAGTAGCCACTGATAACTAAACTTCCGAAAATTACACATGTTAAATATGTAACGGTTAACACGGCGTGTTCATTAATTTCGAACCAGTTATATAACTATACAGTTATAGCTTGCACTTTGCAGTAACACATTAATTATCAATGTTAATTTCCAATAAACTAGATATACTATTCATCTGTGTTATATAGCTGAGGAGCTTCTGTACAACCATGCAAATGTTTTTTAAGTTCTTTACTTAATTTTCATATTTTGTTTACCATATAATAATACAAAATAATCAAATAATTTCGGTTGTCTTATTGGCATAAATATTATATGAGAACTGTACTAGATTAAAATATCAATTGCGAGGGTTTTTTTTTTCATTATTTTAATTGGTATACGGTCATGTTATTATTTTATAATATTTTTGTAAAAATATAGTTCTCTTCTCTCCTCTCTTACCACATTGCAAACAATTATTTATTGCATTGTCAATATTCCATGATAAGACACTCTCTGGTTTCTATTTAGTAATAACTAATAAATAATAATCAATAAATTAGCAATAAGCACTCTAAACTGTGTACCTACCTGCGTAAATACTAGACATCGATATATATATAAAAAAAAAACAGTTGATTGGGGATAAGTTTCTAGTTAAATAAATATCAATGAAATTAATTTAATTATTTACCTACGCGTTAACACATAATTAATGTCAATGAAAAGTATGCTATACAAAAGATGCTTTTTTTACACACATGTAGTATAGGTATTGTATGTGTATTGTGTGTTTAAAGGGTTTAGTGATATTAATTTACTAGCAATTACTTATGTACTATGAAATGTATATTGTGTGTTTATATCATTATTATAATGCTAAAAACAATTATTTATTTTTAAAAGTTACAACGAACGCAGTTATTAAAACAATAGGAGATCTATCCTAGCTTAAATGTGTTGATAATATTATTACAAAAAAATAAATAAATAAATAATAATCATAATAATAACGATGAACGTTCATTTTGATTTTCAATTTTATTTATCAATATTTTGAAACTGAATTTAAAACGGATATTGTTTTAGATAAAGGAGCGCATATTTTTACCGTACACACAAATATTGATTTTTCACAAAACTTATAAATTCGCCCCCTAAGGGAATACATTTTTGTTAAATTTAGTGGAAAATTTATTACTTAATGACCTAACCTGACTGAGTATGTAATGTTTGGATTAAAAATGCAAATCCGCAAACATTCATACTGTATGACATTTTAGCCTACTATAACAGTATAGTGTATAGTCGTAAGGATATAGCAAAAGAAATCTAAAATATATAATAGCTAATATTAATTAATAGCACTAAGTAATATCATATCTTATTATTATAACACAAGAAAAATGATTAATAATGGTTTAATAATGGTGTACGTGTTACACGTAGGTGTGGCACAAGTTAAGCTTGAAAAGTTGCCTATTAAATACTCCCGAAACAAACATCGCACGTATTGTTATTTATTAGGTATTTAGTTAATTTTCGTATTGATCGTCTGTGTAGGTACACCGTACACATACTTAATACACGTATTTTATAAATTTTATTTTCGATTTAATTAAACTATCGAAATAAAATAATAACATTTTATAATTACTATAACTTAAACAAGATTGATGATATTTCGTTGAATTTTTGTCAACACTATTACGATGTATGGCACGCTTGTGTAATTGTTTAGTAATAAAAATAAAACTAGATTCAAAATTAAATATATAATGATAAAATTAACACAATCCTGTGTTTAAGAATAAAATTGTTTTGGATTGGGAGTTTGGGACCAACCGACTGAATCTTAGATTGTCAATATTGCCTCTTTATATTATTTAATTGGATGACACTATTCACTGCCAGAATATTGTATATACTTATTATATATATGTTAATTTCTTAGAATTATCATTAATATTTTCATAAAAAATAATTGTTTATAAAAATAATAATGCCATAAAAAAAAAAAAAAAGCACTGAAGTTATATAACTCTTTAAAAACCTGAAATTCAAGTGTTAATTTCAATAGAGTGAACATTAACAATATAATATTGAATACTGTGCTAAAACAATCATTAATTTATCCATATACATTTTTTTATAATTCTGGATTTATATTAGGTATACAATATATGAACAAATGTCTATGCTTTGATATGATACTCGACGATGGAATAATTTAAGATTGAAGAAACACAATATACGTATTATCTTCTACGTTCAATTGTGTAAATAAGAATTTTTGATTACCTATGTACAAACGTTTTTTAATTTCACAAAATTGATAACAAACGTTGCAACAGTAATTATTTCTTATTCAGAGATTGAAATTCATAATTAAATATAATGTTAAACCTCAATTTGAATAATGTCTTAATAATTATGTTGTTGATGTAGGTATATAAGAAAAAAGAATGAAAATAATTACCTCTTGATCTAACCCCACCAGAAACTATTACAGTACACAACACATTACTTAAACCTTATGGTGACTTATCTAGTTATGTTAACTTAAATTTAACGTACATAATTGCCACACCAATGTACTATTATTGTGTTGAATTTTTGTCAAATGTTTTTATTTGGAGCATCATATAATAGTGCTAAAACCTAAAAAAACGACATAGGTATAGTTTCAATTTTTTAGTGAGAAACTGAGATTCAAGTACCAAATCTCATGATAGAATTTACATTTTATTATTAGTTTCAAGATACAAAAATGAAGTTATTGTGAGAGTTTTATATACTACGTACAACCCATTAATTTCCTCCCCTAGTAAAATGTCATAACGGCGTTATTCTGAAATACGCAATATTGAAAAATATAAAATAAATATAAATATAAATGATGTTTATGGGTAGGTACATATAATATTTATATTTCATTATTACAACCTAGAGTTTATATTTTTAAAATTTGAATCGTATAATAATAATATACAATATTTTTATTTTTTGTACATTTTTTAGTTATAGCCTCTAAATATTCAACTCCTCAATAGAGAAAAAAAACGATTGAATAAACACATTTTTGAGCGGGAACGTAGAAAATCTATAACTCTAAATATAATTTATTGTCATCTATTTAAATACGTACCTAACTATAATTATAATATGTTATAAGTACCTACACTTTTTTAAATTTTCTTTTCCTTATTAGCGTTCTTGTTTTGCTAGTTTGTCAGAAGTTTATGTCTCAATTTATTATTATATACCTATTAATATTCTATATTTTATGCATAAGTCCTTGAGTATATGCGAAAGTTCCAGAAACGAGCATTAAAAGTCTGATGTATTTGATTATTCTTTCTGATAAATCTGTTGTTTTGTTTTATCCTCGGTTAATTATACTAAAGTTTTATGTCAATTGCTGGCGAATAGCCCATCATAAATAATATTCATGTTGGACGTGTATTATTGTTGCTTACATTGATTTTAGTGTCCCGAGAACGTTTTTCTTACAATTTGTATTAGGTTTAAAAAAAAACTTGTTTTAAATACACATGACCTTGACCATTTCCCACATTTTTTTATTTATTTGAAATCATGTTTCAAACTTGAATTATTTGTATTCAAGCGGTAGACGGTACTGCGGTAGTGCACATGACATGGCGATGGATAATGGCATAATATCTAGTCAAAGCCAATAACTAGTAAACTAATGAGTAATATTATATATTTAGTTTTTACCTATACTCGATACGAACGAATTCAGTATTTCACATTAGCTTATTTGAATGTCATAAAATTCGATCGAACCCTTTCTTTTAATGTAACGATTGAGCAATTGGTATTTGGTACATCATAATAAATATATCGGAATTTGATTTTATTTATTTGATTATTACTTAAAAATCACTTTTAAATTCAACATACAAGGTCTTGACGTCAAATATTCGTTTTACTTCAAATTTGATTGTGGTAGTATCAAGGTTATTTTAAAAATGTTTTTATTGTGGTCAACAAATAATCGAGTTAAATAACTATTACATAAATATATATTTTAATTTCCTGATCAACTTAACATTTCGGTCATCGGAAATATAATGTTAAATAATGTAATATTACAATCTGGATTTTAAAACTACACAATTATTTATTCAGTTGAAATAAATGTTGGATTTTCTATTTTATTTATATACCTAAATACCTTAATATACGTATTGTAATTTCTTAGGTATTACATCTAAATATCTAAACTAAAAGTGTATATAACGTTAAAGTAAAGTTTACTATTTATAATCCAATTATATAAATATCAATTGCGAATAACATCAACCACTTATATCTCATAATTTATTCATTGTGCGATTTATGATACAAATTATTTATATCAGTGGTGAAGTTGCGTATTTCAAATTACTTGTATCAGTGGTGAAGTCGCGATTTTAGTAGACTGACAAGACCTTGCAAACCTTTTTCGAATCAAAAGCTCTTGGTCCACCTCATTGTTTCTCTTAGTGAATTTTATGAACAGACAATTGTTCACTGCGGGTCCTTTTATGAGTGAATGACATGTGAATACCTACTCACAATGGCCACCATCAGTTATTTCCGGTTACAGAATAAATTTAATAACATTTTCAACTTTATACTATATAATCATAATAGCGAAATGTTATTGTTATTGTAATATATATATATCAACCCACAAAGTTATAGGTTGTGTAATATAATATAGTTAAATATATTTAATACAGTTGTCTATCAATTATTTTAAATAATTATTTATTATTTTATTTTATTACTCTATAATTATACAACCAATACGTTCTTGATAACGGATATCTCAATTATTTTTTCGTATTTTCTCAGCATGACTATATAGTTGGTACAATGATCATTCATAATATACATGCGTATTACGTATCACGTATCGCTTCTAATTCTGGTGTCACAGACATGTATACGACATGAAAATACTACAATATAAATAAGGAATCAGAATTTTACACCAGAGAATGTCATTACATACAATATTTATATACTTGGTAAACTTTTGAGCAGTTTAAAAATAGTGTTAACAAATGTTCTACACATTTGGGAAAAAAAATAAGACTGTAACGAGACGATAGAACATAAAACAGGCGTGTCCAACCTACGCGAGTATTTTAACCGGCTCGTGACCATTATACAATTTGTATAGGTATAAAATAAAACTAGAAATTATAATTTAACAAAACGTTATTTTAATAAGCTTTTAAGAATTACAAAACATCGTATAATTTCTAATTTTAATTATTAAAATTGAACATAGAAAAATGTACATTTTATCAAAATGAACATCAGAACATACCTAAAAAGAACTATGAAGTATGTACAGCCCGTAGTATAAATATAAATTTTGAATGTGGACCGCAAGTTGAAAAAAGTTGGGCACGTCTGCGATAGAATCTGCAACAGTAGTTATTTTAACTGTAGGTAATTTGTTATGAGTAAAAAATAATACGTAAATAGTTCTAGCTAGTCAGAACGTTGACGAATGGTATGAATGTATATTTTATGCGATTTATTTCAATATGTTTTCGATATTTTATACGAATCAATTTTTTGCAAACTAAATTATTGGAAATTCGGAAATATTATTTAATTACAATGATTAAGTAGGTAGGTAACTATCCATATTTTACTTTTTGTGTACACATATTACGCAAACGCGATAAACAATCGCTGAATATGAATACTTTATGTTTATATTATATTGTTTCTTTGTATAGTTAGGTATTAGTTTTTAGTTTTACAATTTTATTTTTATTTGATTGATTCACGGATAGTAAAAGTTTTGACACGCAAAAAATCAAAAGATAACATTTTAGTTTTTTTTGCTTTTTGTCATCCGTTCTTTTTACGTGCGTCGTATATGTTACACTGACCTTTGAGTGTAAATAGTAAATACATACTGTGTGTAATTACAAAACTGTTGTAAGTCACATTATAGGCTTGTTATGGCACATGTTACAGACAAACATTTAGAGATTGACATCGTATTCATGAGCACAATCCGACGACGCGCGTATTTGTATTACCCTCTTATATTATATCCCTACTCTATATACGAAGTTGAGCGTACCGTATAATATGGAAAATGATATTATATTATATTAATGTGTAAACTGTTTTACTGTTCATATTATGCCATACAAAACCATATCTCGTATAGGTATATGCTATTCATGTTGTGTGAGACAAAATGAATAGTGTATTTTTGAATCATCTCCGTATACTCTAATATATTATATAGGTAGAGGATGAGGGTTTTAAAATTTAAATGAATAATTTTCAAGTCCTTTATCTTCACTTTTTATGCACCCAATATAATGCTGGTGTTTATATTATGTACTTGTACTATACTTGTATACATATAAAAGGGGGGGGGTCAATTTTTATGGACGTTTGATTTGATTAACCTCTGAGTTTTTTTAGGTTGTTATGATCGACCAAAAAAAAGGTCGTGAATAATCAAAAATATATAAATATATTTATATACATTTTTTTTTTAGAATATCATAAGGTAGTCGAGATCGGCTGGTCTATCGAACTGTGTTTAATATAAATAACTATATATATATATATGTAAATATATAATGGTATGGTTATTATAAAGAATAGAGATGAGTGATACTTTTATTCGATTCCTGAATAATAAGTCCAATAAGTATATCGATAATGAGTGACGAGTACATATTATATAATAACGGTTTATACATTTTCACTATGTCTTGTAGTGAATTAAGCTTATAATATGTAATTAAAATATATCAAATTATATAAATTTTGAATATTATTTTATACTGTATAGGTGTATAAGAGAGTAATGCAGTTAATGAATAAATTGTAAGAGTATATCTATATTATCGTCTGATGAAGTATGATATAAATTTAAATCAAAACTTTCAGTATTAACTATACACCTATACAATTATTATTTTTATACAAGTACTAGATCCGACTTCACCCGTGTTAATTAATCTATCTTTATATCGTTTTTCGTTTAGCTTTGGTTGAAATATAAACACAAAACACTGGAGACGGATTCAACGAATGCTTAAAAGCTGATCTAAATCTAATATCATGATTAGATTGAATCATAAGAATGGTATTCGTCTTTATTTGTTTGCATAAAAAATATGTCCAAAAATTTAAAATCCATAAAAAAAAGCATAAAAGTAATCATTATAATTTGTATTGATTTTAACTTTTAAGATTTGTTTAAAACTTTTACCACAGTTGCATCCAACCATTACAAAAAAATTACTTATACACCAGCCACCCACTCTGTTCCACTTATAGCCATTCAAGATGGAGCCAATCCACCAAATAATCTCCCGCCCGACGGTTAAAAAGACCTGGTGCAGGGATTTACTAAATCCCTAACCATAATGCCGCTTGAGGGTTCTTTCTCTGGTTATAGCCTCCTTCCCCATAAATATATTATCATGTAAATATTTTCCATCATATTTATCTTACTTACCTATTGTACATTTTCTATTTTAATAAAAATAAAAAAAAGATATGTTTAAAAAATATTTATTTGTAAATTTTTTATACACCATATTTAAACAAATAAATTATACAATTCCTAATAACAGTAATATAATCGTATAGATTATAACCAATGGTAACCATTTAAATAAGCAAATAAATATAGGATTTTCATAAGGCCAAACTGGATTCATATGAAGCCCACCCAATAGTAAATTATTTTGAAAAAATAAACTAAAATTACCTTCCGATTTCCGAGTCTTGGGGAATCTATTGAAATAACTTTTTTTTTTTTGAAAACAGTCCAATAGTTTTTTAGTCTTTAGAGGACAAAGAAAGAGAAAAATAGAAACATAATTTTATATATAGATTTCTAATGTATGCAGCGTGTTTTTTTTTTTTAGTAATAATGATATTCGCAATGCAAAGGTTGTAGGAGTGTGGTTTTTCCGTGTAGGAAAGTTAGATGAAACCCGGTCGACGACACTTGACTTAAAGACCGGTGACGGGTATTTTAATATTATACGGCAAGGTATGGCGAGCAGAAGATAATGTCATTTCGATGACACAATAATTGCCGAGGCAGAAAGAGGAAAAATGAACCTATAAACCTTCGAATCGCAGATAGCTGGTATGGTTGTACGAGTGCTACATAATTAAATATATAGGTACGCGACCGATCGCAACAAAACTTCCGCCAATGAACCGTTTTTTTTCTCTTTTCCCCGCCAGAACTATATAGACACTGCCGCCGCCACCGCCGCTGCCGCCGACATTTCCTGCGTGTATCGGCGGCGCGCTCGGCGGTAGTGACGACGGCGGCGTGTGGAGGTTTTTCGTTTTTTAAACGTTTGACCGCCGTCGGTCCGAGAACACGGCCGTCAACGTGTCGCCCGTCCTCGCGTTCTATATATACATAAACACTTTTTTTCGTCGAATTTCACCGCCGATTATACGCGTAGTAAGCTACTATTATTATTTACGACGATAAAATATGTTCTGCGAGCGCGAGCAACGGCAATAATCGTTTCGATCACGTGTTTTTTTTTTCTTACGAGTTTACGATTGGTTTTTTTCCGTCGCTCAAAGCCGACGCATAACGTCATGTCAGCACGCTGAATTATTGTATAGATCTTTAATGTAATATTATAATAGTCTCTACATTACGCGCGTAAATGTGAGCTTCATAGCGCAAGAGAAAATTTGTGTCGATCAACCAAACTTGCAGCAGAACAACGAACCGCGACCGCAAGACGCGCTTCAAATTTCGTAAGTCATACTGCAGTTGATTATTAATTATCCACTCTTGAAATATAATATTATAATTTACGTAAAATGCATAATAATAATTATTGCCTATATGTTTCGTAGACGAGCGAACACAGGCATCCTGGTAGTATCACTGAGATTTTATTGAAAAACCACGATTTTGGTTCTATTATTATTATAACTATTTATTACTATTATTATTTTATCATAATTGGGGAAGGAGTATCTAGTGTTTTAAGGAGGGAATTTAGGATTAATGTTTATTATTAATGCCTTCTATATTTAGTGAAGCTCAAACTTAAGGGGGATAGAAGGAAGGATTTTCAAAATTATACTCTTGTCTTAGAAAATAAATCAAAAATTAAAATATCGTTTATCATTTTGTTAGGTATTTTTAAAGAACTTCGGTAATTTAGGAATGAAGCTGCTTGCTCAGGTTATGGTTCCAATTTTTCAAATTCAATTCCTACCCACTATAATAATTATGATCTTTGGACTTTGGTTGTAGTTATAGTAAATGATACAAGTACATATTTACTGTAATATTATATTATACTTCGATGTATTTGAATGTAACCTGAAGTTAATTACACGCATAACTGCATAATGCATTATTATATTAATACTGTGTTCAGCCGTATAATGATAATCATCATACCATGGTATTATATAATGTAGTATATATTTTCAATGATACTACGTGTGTAATGTGTATGATAATAATATATATTCACAATATTGTCGTTTCTTTGTGCTATACATCATATCAACATAATATTAATATTACGATGTACCTATACAAATATATATATATGTATTGATAAAGTGTGTGTGTTACAATTCACGAGCGATGTGCTAGACGCCTGTTTTCTTTTCGTTTCGTTATAACCGATAATTATATATTATACGAGAACCTATGTATAATACTTATTCAAAATCATCGCTATTCATTGTGAGGGTGGGTAGAGAATAATTTTCTTCTATAGAGTATACCCCGAAGTGTTGCGGTTACTCTTACGCGGCTGAGGGATGTTTATTTTTTCTCAATGTTTATTTATGTGTCACGTATAACTATACAATACAGAAAATAGTTTTGTTTTGGCCTAAAATATATATCCAAGACCTAAGTAACAAATTGCGATTAACTTATTATAATTATTTATATTCAATAGCAAAATATTACGAAAAACTATAATAATATTGACAATTTTCAATCTATATAAGGTCAGAGTGCAATATTATTATCATATATTACCTACTAACATTGCAGTCATCTTCACGGTTACATCTTTCATCGCATTATGGATTGAATCTCGTGGTTGTAAATAATAATAAAGATTATTATTGATTTAAATGTCAAAATGCTTCTGATGTGTTTACTTAAATATACGTATGCTGTCATATAGTAATGTTTGTGTACTCATTTATTTACCTGTGGATTTATAATACAATTCAACCGTTGTAAGTTAATAATATTATCAAACACAGTTCAAGTTTATTTAAACATTGAAAACTACAATTCAACTTTCAATAATAAAACACCAAGCGTCAATTTTAACATTTAATTTAAACTCGAGAAATGTTTTGCCTTTATTTACTTTTTACTGTATCGACTTAAATAACATTACAAGACAAACTATTTTTTTTTTTTTTTTGAATAATTGTATAATATTATGTAAATGTATAGTTATACATTTAAGCTATTACTGTTATTATTCTATTGATTAGTATTCATTAATCAACTTAACAGATGATATTATACATATTTTATTTAAGAATTAGCTGTTTTTCGTTTATACAGAGTGTACAAGGTTGTTCCATCAAAACTTTAAAAATTATTTGAAAATAGGATCGAATTTTGATTTCGTATTTGCTAATGTATGGATTATGGTACCTATATCGTTAATTGTTTATACCTATTTTAATAATAATTACAACTCAATAATAATTGTGAGAGAATTAATTTTTGATTAAAATAAAAATGTAAGGACTTATTACTACAGAAATAAAAAAACTAAGAATAATCATAAATTATTAAATTTATATGATCAAATCGTGAATAAACTATAACGATATGTACTTAAATACTATATGAGTATACCCTTGAAAATCTGAAAAATGCAAAATGCATTTTCTATTCCATTCATTGCCTTGAGATCATTTTCACAGTTAATATAGAACAACCACTCTGTATAAGTAATATTATTAAATTCTATTACGACGTTTTTACTTACAATTGTATTGTAAAATAAAACTTTATTAGTTACAATTTACAAAGCCAAATTTCGAGTTTTAGAATTTTAACAGGTAATAAATTATTGTAGTAAGTAGAAAGTATTACAAATCAGACACCCATCACGCAGATTGTATTTATATTGTATATACTACCTATATATATTGCTACTACGATAGGTAATTCAGTTTGACAACAGACAAATCATTTCACTTCGATACGCTATTATAAAGACAGTAAGTATTCTGCGAATTGGGCAGGAGATAGTATCTGTAAAACAAAAATGCGGTATAGGTATATTATAAAATATAAGTTCGATATATCGATTTAAAAAAAAATCATTTAAATTAATTATTTATACAATATGGCAACGAATTTCTTTATATACGCAGATAAAAATTAATATTCGTCAATAAAAACTAAAATACGGTTGTGGGACATTTTAGTATTTCTTAACGATTAATAGTGAAAGGAATTTTGAACGACGATAATAAAATTATGGTCGATATATTTTACAGAAATTTAGCTTACCTATAATATATGTTTGTGGGTTGTGAAATTTATCGTAGGTAAATCGTGAATAAATACATTACATAATATTACCATTAAGTGACTTTTTTTGCATCTTTTCGTCGATAATACATGTTTGGACTATATAGATACACAAACAGAAATTTAAATGTGTTATGAGTTAATGACAATCGCGTACAATATTCAGTCGTGGTATTTTATGCGGAAAAATAGATTTGGCAGGTTGACAAAACGAAACCGAAATTATAATTATAATGGCCTACGAGTATATTTTGTCACGAGGGATTTGTAGTTTGTACGCACAATCTAAGACGTTTTAAAATGTTTCATTTTAAATCATAATCGTGATGATTAACGCGTCGATGTTTATTATAATCCCTCAAGAACACATAATCGATCCTTCGACATGATAATAATTCTCGACATAATATTATACGCAATGTCTACACGACCATATCGACACGTCAGGTCACATTTCAAATTAGTAATGTGACATTACCAACAACAAATGTACGAGTACAGTATACACGATGATTATATTTTTATATGACTTACAGTAAATATATTGTAATTTTACTTATACATAGGTTATTGTTGTTGTTGCTGTAAATAGTAATTATATAAATAATTCACTGTACATGGTTGAATAATAATGTGTGATGTAGGAAATTTATTAATTTATAATACCTACATAATAAATAACGTTAAATGCAGTTTTGAAATACTTAATAAATTATTTTAATAATGCATTTTTTTTATTCCAAATTATATTATTATGTGCGTTTTGAGGAAAATAGTTATTAAAGCATTTATTGTTCATTATATAAAAAATAATTATATCAGTATTAGATAAATATACATCATTTTTATTACTTACTTAGGTAGTTAGGTATATAGGTTCAATAATATCAATATACATAGGTAACACCATGCATATACATATTATAATAAGCATGGGCAGCTGGTCACTTTTAAAAGTCATTATAATTATTTGGTTTGACCTAAACATGCTTCGAATTCATATGAAATATTAATAGGTAGATGTTTTCTTGGTATACCCTTTTTCTTTCTAACATGAATGTGGTTATTAGGTTAGATATAGATAAAAACTTTTAAAATATAAATATTAGAAATACATATTTGATTTACAAAGAGAGGAGAATCGGTCATTAATTGTTATTACTATTTATATATAAAAAATATACCTATACATATATATTATATGATTCTATTCTCTCATTTCTTCTAAAAAATAAAATATATGAACCTAGATTCTTATCCCCTAGGGCTTAGATCTATATTGTTGTTAAATATTGCAATATTGATACATCATTGCTATCCCTAGTCCTGAGTAGGTACCAATATACTATATTATAGTGTTATTTGTTTTTAGTGTAAATAGCGGTATACAATACAAGCAATATAATGTTTTTAAAGTACTGACATACAAAAAATAAAAATTTAATATATAATCCAACTAGAAAAAGAAAAAACTGTGTTGTAAGCTTTTTAAGTATTTGTTTTTAAAACAATTTCATGAATTGACTAAAAATGATTGTATTTGTATATAGGTGCCTATTGTATTGTTGTCATAAATTAATATCTTTTATTGATTACTCTAGGAAAAATTAGTATAAACGTATGTTTTAAACATTTATTTTATTAGAATACACAGTTCATTAATTTGGGTATTATAGCCATACTACAAATACAAATACTGAAATACCGGTCTTTATATAATTAAATATTTTTTTCAAGAATTAAGTTACTAACTTAGACCACCAATTTCTGATTTTCCGGAATATTATAATATTTATTATACATTCATATCTTAATAGTTAATAGGTAGGTATAATAATACATTTAAAATATATAAAACTATGAAGGTTAGATTCAGCCAATTCAGGTATGAATTCAAAGAAAGGACAGGTCAGTCGATTTTGTTTATTAAATTAGTTATAATATACGAATTAATCATAAACAATTTTAAATATCAAGATGTTAATTACACCTATACAATTTAGCATTCGACATTAAAAAAAATATGTATTAAAGGTTAGAAAAGCTAATTAGTTCAGGTGTTTAATTTTTAAAAACATTGATCACTTAGCTATTTTTAATTTTGTATTTTAAAACAGTATTTGTTGTTGTCTGTAATTTATAAGTTATAACTTATTATAACTTAAATAAGCATCTAAAATATTTGTAAAAATATGTTAATATTACAGGGTAATGAATTTCAAGTTTACACCTTTCATACTAATTTAAACGGCATTTTCTCATAAAATTAACTATTAGTTCAATATTGTTATAGTGTCCATAAGCTATAGATATGTATGAATATTCAATTAAATATATCACTGATGAAGTGATCAAATATAAAGATTTATATTTTGTAAATAATAAATATGACGTAGGTAATAGGTATATCGTATACACTACACATGTATATATATATTATCCACTACACAGACACACCACAGTAGACAGTGTTATGTAAGACCTTATTATAAGTACATCCAATATTTTTTTAATAATATTTGTTTTTTTGTTACAATAAAAAAAAAATGACTTTCAATCTGTATTTGATTTAAAATCTTTAGAGATAAGTAATTGAGCGTTGTATGAAAATCCCGTAAAAAAAAAAAATATTAATAAAAGTACACCTATAAACACCAGTGCAATAAAAATAAATGGAGTGTATTTTATGTAACGACTATTTGTTACTGTATAAAATTCAATAGTGAATTGTATATACATATAGGTAGTCGCATATATTAACACGTAATAGAAAACAAAACGAGATATTGCATAGCTCAAAAATAATATAATATGTATGTTATTGTAGGTACCTACCGGGTATCAATTTTTTTTTTATTTTATATACATATAAGTATTTTATTATATAAAATATAAATCAGGCGATAACTCACGCTTTTAGTTTAAATAATATACTGAAATATTGATTTCTTTCTGTGGATATTTATTTTTGTAGATTATTACATAATATTGATAATTTGTAAAATTTAAATCGTACGTTACACGTGTGGTGTATTATATACTACATATGTAGGTATTACTAATGACCATTGCAGTACATTCGATTTTGAAGAGTTAATAGTTTTTTTTTTATATTCCAAAATTCCAATACACCTGCAAGTGGTGATTTTGAGACAAATCATTTAATTTCACCTTTTCTTAATTATAACTTTATAAGCAAAATATATACTTAATAGTTAATTACTTATATTGATTGAAACCAGATTATAAACAAATAGGAACCACTAACATAATTCTTAAATACTATTTAAGTTTTATGACGATCTGGTTGTTCTAACGTACGCACAGTACACACATATTTAGACGTTATACTTTTATGTCAAACTCCTTTTTATTACTCTATTCAAAATCTATTACATTCTGCATCTGTTTAACATCAACAATAAGGAACATTGATGAGAAAAATCCTGTGTCAAACCTAAATCAAAATTCAAATATTTTATTTGATATGCAAAATTCGTAGGTATATACATTTTAATATGTTACACACAAACAGTTTTATATATATAAACAAAAAATCACAATCACGAACCATTTTGTTATTCTTCAAGCGGTGTTGACAGCCTAAGTGTGTATACGTTAGATATAAATTCGTTGTTTTAATTTTGGGTAATAATTAAAAGAAAAAAATCCGCTTCTGGTCATTAAATACATGTTAACAAACACCGATATGTGTTAAATTTAAATGAATATCGTAATATAATTTACAACATGAATAATATTAAGTATTAACTGTATAATATATAATATACATATACCCAAAGAAATATAAAATATTCCTTCTAATTATTTAATAGAGTATTAACGTATAATAATTAATTATGTCACGCAATGTATTTATAAAAGTGGGTTGGTAAATGCATTTTTTGCATATCATTTTTTTTAATCATAAAAAACGTAAACCTTTTTTTTACAACTTGGTTCAGTGAGACAAAAATTAATTTTTTTGCGGTTTCGAAAAGTTGCATTTATTTAATTCCACTTGCGAGCGAATTTTATAAAAGATTTCATACAATATGTAATCATTATTTTTAAATCTTCTTATTAAACTATTTAAGCTCAATGCATGATGTTTAACATATCATTAGAATGGTTTTTTTTTAAACGTTTGTCAAGAGAGAATCATATAAGTGTATATAAAAATATTGTCGGATTATCGTCACACGTGGTATAATATAAGTCTTAGAATATCCGCATTATCCGTATTAGTATGTGTTTATTTTAAATTCCAAAGCGACCGGTATTTATTGATTATACCATTATTTTACTAGGAATTAATTAAGGGATTGAATTTATATTAATAAATACCGGAGGCTGTAAGGTTATTGAAAATATATATAATATATACGTCATTGTCAGTTACCATTTAATCAAAAATGAACACACGTTTTATTTGGAAAAAGTGATTGCCCATGTACGTTTTTGCTTATAATAATAATAATAATTTGAGCATTGAAGTTTTACATTATACGAGAAGGATTTTTCGTTATTTAGGTATAATATTAAAATATTAACGCGATATTAACTGTATTTTGTTACTTAGGTAATACTTTTGCATATTTTAATGTGTATAAATATTAATAATAATAAACGGAACATATTACATAGACGCTATTGTATGAATATGATAGGTAGTATTCTATATATTCTGTATTAGTGTATCATTTGGAGGAATTAAAAAATTGAAAATTGAAAACTACGAATAAAATATAAAACAGGATATATTATAATGCATGTGCGAGTAAGTCAGCTATATTTGTAGCCTGTATAGGAGTTGAAAAGGATGTTACTTTTAATTTTTAATAAAAGTGTCGTTTTTGGAGACTTTATAAAATACTAAAAACTAGGGTTTGTTTTAAATTACCCATTTAAAGTTTCAAAATAACGTAAAAAAAATTTAACACAATTTTAGTTAATATTTTACATACATATACATAAATTAAAATATGTAAGTTGGGTTAGTTCCTCAATGGTTATTATCTACATATTATATTTAGAACGGGTTAAAATATAATATATAATTGTATATTTGTATATTTAAAAATAAAAAAAATGTTTATTTGATAAATTATAATGATATTATTTACGAATTTACGGTTATTTTAGAATTCACACGAATTAATGAATAATTAGACTTATTGTTTTTTTGACTGCATTGAAAGAGAAATCTGAAATAAATTATCAAACATTTGGTTGGTTATTTAAATTTTTTTAGATTTATTTTGTTTATCGATAAAAAATAATGTAATTATTATTGTAGTAACGTAGTAACGGTGAAAAGAACACCAACACTAAAATATATATATTCTTTAAAATTTTCTTATACACATTTTGTAATCCATAAATATTATTCTCCAGAGAACAGTAAGTAATAGTAGTACCTATATTATATTATAATAATACGCGACTGTTGTAAAACGCTTCGATGACCGTACGCGCATTATGGCTGCATTTTATACGCATATTGTCTTCTAAGTTCTGGGTCACTGGCACTGCACGCACAGTCGCACACACTATATGATTATAGAATATAAAAAAAATGCATACATAATATTGTATTGATATTATTATTATATTATTATATGAACTAAGGGTGGATTTTTTTTATTTTGAAAACCAAAAAATGCCTATGAGTTCTATACGGACATATCGTGCCTCACCGCCCTCACCGTCAACAATCGTAAAACACACATTTCGTCGTCGTCGGAAATAGCATCGCAACCAGCTACACATAGGCATTATTATTTATAGGTACCTTAGAGGTATGCATGTTATGTCATTATTTGAAAGACACGATATTATAGTATAATACTGTGGTGGTAGCTACATAATATATCTACAGCCAACACCGTGAGTTATATCAGCGTATTATTGTACGGATACGGTTTAGCTATATGATACATAAATTATAAATATATATTCATCATAATAAGTATTAAAGTATGAACTTATCATTCGCGTGCCGTACAATACACGTTCCGTTTCTGGAACAATATTATATGGCCCGTAATATGTACAAATGTCAAATAAAAATAATAAAATATAATAGGTGCGTATAAATGATTTAATTTTGATCTTATTATAACAACTTAACAGCAAATGCCATTAGTTACATTTAAAACTACTAATAGGTACCTACTTCGTTTCCAGTTTTACACTTACTTAAAGTATTTATAAACTTTATTATAGATTCGATTTTGTTGTTTAACTTGATTAATATTTAATGTTTATACTACGTTAATAAGAGTTTTACCTCGAGTGTAGAGCAGCGTGATTCGCACGTATAGCGGATATATATATATATATATAAATATCTTCTTTACTATATTATAAGAAATCCGTGTGTGAGTCTTGTGTGCCCGTTTTTCAACCGTGAATCGTTTAATAATTGATTTTTTCTTCAGGTTCGTATAATAGCTGGGTTTTCCTATTTAAATACTGAACTTTTCATTTAGTTTAGTTTGGGATTCTGGTTATTCCAGAACACTTGCCACTTATATGGTATGTAAATTTGTATTAAGTTTTTCAACTCATCAAATATTCAAATGTGATTGTATCTAATAAGTAATAAGAGTGTCTTTTAGTCCGATGATATAGCGAGTTTAGCATGATTGTCTGCGGTTTTGTTTTCCTTAATGCCAGAGTGACAGTATAATATTTTGTATCAATATTGTGATACATATTAATATATTATTATTTTTTAATACAATTAATATTTTTTTAGTGTAAAAATAATAATTTTGTATTCATATTTCATACTTTAATTACTCCGAAATCCGTATTGAAGATTCTATATAGAATAATTAGTTATTTAATAGGTACGATTTTTAGATAGGTATTATAGTTTTAATTTAATTTAAATTCAAATTTCACTCTTACTAAAGCACTAATCATCAGTACCTAAGTTAAATTACAAAATAACTTACAGATTTAATACTTTAACGGTAATTTAATAATATACAATTTCTGACAATCGAAGTTTCTCGATATTCAAAAGTCCTTTGGTAGAAAATTTCAACCAGGTTCAACCAGGTTGAAAATTATAATGAGTTTATATAGTTTAGTAGTCGATTTTGGTATGTAGTTGATAATATATTGGTGTTATAATTGGTAATATATGTATTTTATAATATAGTTTGCTCGAGTGCGATATTTTCAATTGGTTATCTCTGATCTCACCGTATTAGTTATGGTACTCGAACCCGGATTCATTTTTTTTATTACTTAATAATAATAGCAAAATAAAATACAAACTTTTAAGCCCGTCTTCGTGGTTCCCCTTTAACAAGAGGTTCAGTACGGGTATATTATAATATACAGAACTACTTAATACAATATTATACATAGAGGTTAATGTCTTCCGTACGACGATAACAATCCCCTTGGCATGCACCCCGCTCGTGAAGCCCAAAGTAACGTCAGACGACGGTATATAACACCCTCACACACACATACACACATACAAACAAATATTGATCCCTGCAGCAGCGTACCTATATTTACATACCAACTACCATCGGACAGTACGTTACAGTCTAGTGCGGTAGATATAGCCAGATTGGTAGATAGGATCACACATATATACGGTTAAATGTTACCACAACCTATAAACTCACCAGTTACCGCCACACGGTGCGGGGTGATTTCCTCCGTACGAAGACCTTCACGGATAGCACAACAATTTTCGCGTGTTTTACGCGTTAAAACTATATAGGTAATAATAAGTAATAACAATAATTATTAACACAAAATTGCACCACTGTATGTGTGTGTACACCTAGTGTAGTATAGAGAAATACGTGCGAATAATATAATGATACTTATAGGTGTGTACGTTGTACACACGCAGTCCGGTTCAAAGGCTCGAGAATGCGGTCGTCCGGACGTACTTTGACGGCGCGACGGGCCGAAAACGTGCCCTGTTGTATAGTGGTTTCCGCGGTGAGCGTTATGCATAAATAATTATCTCTATTATAATATTATATACTTAATTCTTTCAAAAAATCGTCGATTTTCAGTGTATGTGTAGTATATACGTTGTACATAGGTGTGCAAGTCAAGATTTAAACTAACGGATAACGGGAGGCTAGACATTTTTTAATCGAAGCAGTTGCGGATAGCATCACCCCCTCCCCTTATGACAAAAGGAGATAAAAATACAATTTTACAATATTTTTTTATATAAAATAAATACATAATATTATAAGCTTATTGTAGGTACTATAAATTAATAATTATTTAACATAAAATCGTTTTTTCCGAACACAATGCGAAAATCATTTAAGGCTATATCTATATAATATATATAAATATATGCCATATCTATATATGTATAAAATGAATCAATACTAATCACGTTTACCGTATTGTTGGCGTATCATTTGTTTTCAATTTTTGTTGGGCGAAAAACAAGTATTCAAACATAGGTAATTCAATGTTATTAATTATTATGAAAACGTTTGTGTACAATTTATTTTTAAAAATGCATACACAACCGCAGGGTATGGTTGAAATAAATCAAATATATTGGTACATTAATGGGGCTTAGTCCACTAGGACTAAGTCCCACCTCTTATAACATTTACCCTATTTACGCGTATGATGGGTACCTAGGTATATATTATATACGAACGGACGATTGTTCGACTTTTTTTTAACCATAATGTCTCCGGATTTTGTGTTGTTACACTCGTTGATAGGTTAATTTTATGGCGATATGACATGCATAATGATATTATCATTCAGAACGAGTTGACCCAACTAAATTATCTCTGACTTAAAATCCACAATGACGTCACGGCGTTCCTATACATACCATCCGTCGCGCGTGGTAAATCCACAACGGTTACTAAGGTTACCGCAGTGTGCTCATATATACCATTGTCGTATATTTAAGTATAACTATACAAAAAAACACAGACTTGTACTTACTTATAGATACTTTACATAAGTTCTATGCACAATACTTTGGTAAAATAATAATCTAGATAGGTACCTATACATGTTATAAGACAACATAATTTTTTTTTTTGTTTTTGTTTAATATATCCACAGTAATACAGCGTTCATGCTCATCCACTATCTTTAATGCTTTAATATTGAATTTATAAAAATTCTAATTTTTAGAATTTAAAGTGGTTTTAGTTGAATGATCATTTTTCAAATACTTAAATTAATTGTTTACTAATATTTTTATGATTATTGCATTTTTTTATACCTAGATTTATAATATTTGTATGATATGTAAAACGTATCTACTGTTGTACAAATTAAACAAAATAACAAACATAAAATAAAAAATATCTTCAGACTAACCACGACTCTAACCTAACCTCAACGTTTTAATTTGAACAATAACACTACGTGTTATAGAAAACTTAACGATAGACTTTACAAAATTAATTTTGCAAAACTGTATAGAAATTAAAAAATGTCAAAATAAAAGTTTTAATTATATAAATGTTTCTTGTGTCTATTTCAATTCATGAATTACACGTACAACAATCGTTATTGTATTTCACATTATTGATGCATTAATTTTATTAAGCAATACTAGCACAAATATTACATGGGTCGAAATGGTTAAAAGTACAAAAACAACATTTCTAATTTCAAATTTCTTATAACTAAAAGTAAAATGGAAGCTATTAGAGTTAATATGTATTATGTAATAACTAATAGATATAAAATATATAAAATTAAAATAGTAAAATAAACAAGTTGTTAATAATTAATATGGTGTAAAAGTTAACAATTAATAAAAAATATTTTTTTCGTTTTTTCTCTACTTCGCTTATATAAGATTTATTTGATTTAAAGACTCACTTTGTGTTTGTTTCAAAATGTGTCATATAAATGAAGTCCACTGTATTATTATTCAGTAAATTTAACCTTCAAAAATGTATAATTACAGGCTACACCTTATAAATATTATTAAAATGGCTTGTGTTTGTGCGGACGAAAAAAAATATCTATATATAAGAACAAAGTTACATATAAATATATTAAATTATTAGTATACAAGCTAGTAAAATATCAATGAGCAATGAATCAAAGATCGTTTTTTATTACTAATGTAACACCATCGTTGTTGGAATTTTAATAATGTAATCTACGGTACCTATTTATTGTGACGTATATAATATGGCAATAGGCATATATTATTATGTGAGTTATAGTTTTTGTATAATATGTTAATATATTATGGCAACAGAAATGAATAGTACTTTGGTTACTTATAGTAACATGGATTTAACAAACCCAACAAATGACGATAAATCGCTTGCTATATATATATTAGTTATTGCGTTCGAGATTCGTGAGGGGCAATATATATGTAGTATTATAATTAATATTGTGCGACAGTAGTTGCAGTGACACTCGCGCACAAGCAGCATAATATAATACGCTCAATTGACCAATTATGGGCTAAACACTTAAATGTCTATTAAAGTATTAACACAAAACAAAGTTCATGTCCGGTAGTTGTGGTACTATTATTATTTATGTTTAACGTTAGCTGAATAATTTTTTATTAATTCGTCAACGTTTAAAATCTAAATCGATGCCGATATGGATACATTTTTTATTCTGTAACTTTCGTAGTTCCAGGAACTATATATTATCATAACTATATGCACGATAATACTGTTTATATAGTATATTAATTAATTAAATATTATTTTAACATAAATAAAGTAGTCTACATTTTAAAAGAATTGTACGTCTTAAATTATGCTGACGCTGCGTGTACCTAGTACTTTTTAAGTTTACATAAACAGGACGTCAACATGAATTTATTTTGCAAGTAAGAAAAAGTTATTTATATGTATACGTTTTTCATTATTCAATAAACAGCTAAAACCATTTTAATTTACGAACACTGTACACAGTGTTCAAAATAGTAAAGTTATTACAATGTTTTCGCAAATCTATCATTGTATTTTATTGGAATAAAGTAATAACTCATTATTCATCATAAGTCATAAATGATTAGTAGGTCTCGAATTTTAAAGCATAATAAGCAACAAACAAAAAAGGCACACGACTGTTTTAAAAAAGCAAAAAGGGAGAATATTTATTTTTGAAAAAACTAAAAAAAAGCATGAATTAATTATGAAAATGAATAAAAAAATTTGTAAAAGAATTTAAATTAAAAAAAAAAATATTTATATAAAAAAAGCCAAAATAAATTGGTATATTTGGAAACAAAATGACGTAAACAAATTTATATTATATTATGTAAAAATTAAATTTCTATCTCTTATAAAAAAAAGAAGCATATGCTTTAAAATTAAAACCCAAATTCTACTCATAAGTAAAACTGCTGTTGTCTATTACCTAATACATATCTTGATTTATAAAAGCATTTAGCGTTGTTTTTCCCAATAATATACACACAAATTAATTTTTTTTTTTTTAATTATTAATATTATTGTATGATGATATTTTTGAAATTGAAATAATTTATGAACCCGAATTACCGATGGATCATTCGGGTCTTTCTAAAACCCAACAATTTTGTTCGTATGGTCTAGGTGTGTGTATGAGTATTATTGTGCATACATCGTGTGATTTTCAGATTAACTTGATAATTAATACTATGCACATTGTCTGATGATTAATTATTATAAGCAGCTGTAATTAATTGATATATGTCTCGAAGATGTTTTGAGTGCAAAACAATTTACAATATACATTATACATTGTAGTGAGTTGTTATTTTTTGTATTAAATATAAAATTTAATTGAATTTAGCATCATTCATGATTGTGGTGGTGGGTGCAAGTTTGCCAAGTTTTTTTTTTATCGTGTTCTAGCCAGCTTATCTAAATAATCATACAAGTAGCATATATTTTATAACTAATAATTAGGTATATGTATTTATATGCAAAGCCAGTAGTCTGATGGCGTATAACAGGAGAGTCTATTACTACCTATTTAATTCGTTTTAAATTATTTTTATTATTATTATGCAATTTTGAGATGGACACGGTGGCCGCCACTGCCAATTTATATTTCATTGGTCCAATTTGTTACAAGTCCCCGTGTCCCTGTCGTACACACATCGCTATGTGTAACACTGCACCCACGTCCCACGCACACTTATAATTGTTATATATTATATTAAACCCATAGTTGGGCTGATGGGTGTATTTAAGTATTTGGTAATAAAATATATATCATACATAATATCCAATAAGTAAAATTTACGATTAATTGACTTTTTTACTCACCTATGTTTTATTGGACAATATATTGTTAACATATTGCTCATATTATAATATGCGACGATTAGATAACTTGTAGGCCCAAACAGAGAAGTATAATTTAACAATTGTAATATATTGATTGGCAATAAATGTATAACGTCGTGAAAGAGATGTTTTGAAAAATCAATCTTCATCACACGACACACTTTACTACGTCGAATTTCGCCAACGTTGATGTTTTGATCAATTAGGACCAATAAAAATAGATAATATATTAGTCATTTTTCCACACCTGTAATTTATAAATACATAAACATATTATCAATTATTCCTTGTTGTTATAAATGGACAGTTAATTTTCATATCCCATTTCACGTAAGATATTGTATTATTGTGTACAAGTATATTCGAGTACCTACGTATTATAATATTAATTGCAATATATTATGTGAGTATATAAATTAATTTATTTTAAACAGGGTTAAAAAGAGATATGATTGGGATGAACATTGATATATAAAGATAAGTAATGTATTAATTTGGACAATAGGTAACAAAAAGGTTTGCTATACTTAAATCATGAAAAGTTATAGCCTTTTAAGTGCACGCGTTCGAGTTTAGACTTCATATTTACATCAATTACAATATATTATATTATACATTAATTTTATAAAACATTACTTACGAGTAATGTATATAATATAATATTATGATATAAGTTTAGTATATAGCAGTTAAAATACTATATAAAAGTATTTAATAAGTAATAAGACACTGCGGTATAGTATTGTATACAGGTATACTCATGGATATGTATAATTCACAAAAATAAAACCATTTATTTTTAATCGTGGTATACGTAAAAATGTATATATAAGTACCGTTTGAACAGTAAAGTTGGAACTTGAACATCGTTTCTATTATTATTTAATAGGTATTTATTCGTTAAATATTATAGTATTGTAAATTGTATGTTTTTCAGTCGGGTACCAAAGACATTTCCCGTGAAATTTTGATATCATACGTAATATTACGTGACACGCAGTTGTTTCGGAATAAAATATTAATCATGGATATATATGAGCCCATGTAAGTTCTTATACAAGACTTAGCAGGAAAAAAAAGAGTAGTAAAGTGGGTAACGCTTTGCTGTACAGTATAGGTATCGAGTAGACTTCGGATTAGAGTAGGTCACTATAATGGGTGTGTTAAATTTGAATGCAATGATAGGTATCACTGTATACGAAAAACGATTCTGAACGGTGATGATTTGTTAGTCTAGGGCTAGGATATATATTTTCCATTGGGTGTTGAAAATGATGATTAGTGTTTTGATGACCTAAATACCCCAAAATGAAATCTTGTACAGAAAATGCTAATTTAAACAACTGGTGTAGTTACAAGATGCTTTATGAACACGTTTGATGGAAGTGTATTAATTATGTACCTATACTATCTTCAAATAATTTTCTTCTATATTATACACTAGGTATATAGATATTCAAAATATATTGCATTTATAATATTCTTAACTCATATAGGGATAAAAACCCTGTATTAAAACGTCTATACACCTATAATAATGCGGTAATAAACACATTAAATTATGAAAATATTATGAATTAAATTCAAGTCTACCTGAAATACGTTATCGCTTGTGGTTTTCACTATACAATCTAAGTGATTATAAAATTGTAATTTTATGGATGTATAAATAAAAACACTTTATGAAGTATTACAACGTTTCTACATCTATATTTACAGCTCTTAAACACATATAATTTTTTACTTTTGAAATCAAGGTCAAAGATTCAATGTGCTTGAATTTTCTTGATTTTTGAAGAAATAATATATATATATATATATTGTATTAATATTTATTATTTTATGTGTATAAGGTTATGTCGCGACGAATTGTGTCCAATGGATTAGACATTGAGTTATGCAATTACAGTTTGCGGCCTGCGGGAAATTGTTAAGCCAATATAATACATTAGACTTGGCATAAACATCGTATATTTATCGATGTTGCCCATCGGCTCCCGTTGGATTATCTCGTAGCGTTGTTCAAAATAACGTTAAATATTACTATTGTAAGAAAAAAATTATGCGATTCGTTTCTAAACGTTATTTGAATATATTAAAATATTATATATGTATATATATATATATATATTGTTATAACATATTACAACTACAGCGTAATCCATTATATGATAGGTTTTGTATTGATATTGATGACTTTTGAATCTGCATGTGTACGGATAGGTTAAGTTTTTCAACCCTCAACTAAACATAATTTTTTTAACTGAATACTAATTGAAATAGGGTTGATTCACTTGAATCTAGGAAAAAATATCAATGAAAAAATATCCGGTACTAAAATATATCTAAATCCAATAAACCAATGTAAAAATATACAATTGATAAAAGTGCTAAATTAAAAAAATAGTTGTTAAATAATCTGTTAAAAATAATAACAATAATTCGATCATGGGTCTGACTTAAAAATGTTAATATATAAATAAATAAATATATATTAATTTTATAAACAATTATTCTTTAGGTATATATTTTTATTTACTATAACAAGTATAACATACTTTAAATTATTATTATTTATAATTTATTATTGGCACTTAAATTCACATGCCAATCATTAACAAATAAAATATTTTTAAGTGCATTTTAACTTGAATAATTTATCAGTGTTTTCATAATAAGCTATTTATAATTTATAAAAAAATAATGTTTGAATTAATCTTTTTTTAACAGTCTATTTACAGTTTGGATTTTTCATCTAGTCCATTAGGTTCTATTTAACCTTAGATTTTTATTCGATTTTGAACTTTGATATTTTGACTTTTATTTTTTTATACATTTTATATTTCTTACCAATACCGATTCATTTATAAGAAAGGGGCTTATGTTCTACGTATACACAGCAAATAGGTTCGTTAATCATAGTTGTTTCAAATGTATCATGTACAATTTGTTTATAAGTAAGATATTAACTTTTTTCTTATAATATAACAATGGTTAGCTATATTTTATAAAGTAATAAAACGTATTGCTACATACAGATTTCAAGATGGAAATATTAAATACGATTTAAAATTGTACGAAATAACTTTTGACTACTATTATTATAGTAGGTATAGGTACTATGAGCGACTTATATGTTACGATGACCGATGGCGTTATAATATTATAATAATATTATACCTCATGATTATCTACTATTATCAGTGAGTAATATACTTAACCAGTGCCATTGAGTTAGGTAAACATTATATATTATGATTATGATAATATGTACTGTCGTATTTCATATTTTATAGTTGTTTTTAACACCAACAACAGAAAAAAAAGAAACACGGTTTCAAACATAATAAAATTGTTTGACACAAAAAAATATAACTTGCACGCACACACATTACCACGGTATTAATATTATTATAATTCTTTGAGATGCTATATAGGTGGCCAACATTTCGACACTATGTGACTAACTCCTGAAGTAAAACAAAAATATAAAAAAAACTAAATTTTTGTGTTCACTTTATACAACATAATCTGATAATCATAATATAAATGATTAATGCGAACGATGTCGAGCACAGATTGTGTGATCATAATTTAAGGATAATATAGCCAACAGGACATTTGAAATTTCAAGTTTGTTCTACCTCTCATATTTTATCGATAATATAATCTAATAAAACGCAATTTTCCTCAAAATATCTCGTAACATTTTTGATTTATTTATTTTTGGATACACATCTAACAATAAAACTATTATGAAAACTTTTATTAAAAGATAAACATTTTGTTTTTACCGACTTAGCCTAGTGCATAGATACCGGGGAATATTTTCGAGACTAAAATACACGTGTGAAGTCTCGAGGCGTGCTATAAAAATTTATTCTATCGAATTTTTTTCTCATATTTGTGGAGTTATATTTTGTGCTATAGTTATGTGGTTTTACGGTGCAGTATAATTACTTTACGCCATCTATATATATTATTATATGACATATTATGCTCAGCGATAAGTAAGTATATATACACATTCACAAAAGACACACATAAATCTCTACAGCGCGCACGTTAACTTAATTAAGCGAGCTCGTCGTCATAGGTAGAAGGACCGAATGCGGAATAGGATTATAAATAATATAATATATTATTATAGGTATTATACCTAACTACCTACGCGAATAAACGTAGGCACTAATGTCACGTACCGACGGCGGAAGTGGGGTAGGGATTTGTTGTGCGTGTATTATAGGATCCTTTTACGTGAATTTCTCATTTTCCATTTTCTGCACATCTATAATACGTATCTATACTACACGCACTAACACTATTAACTAGTAATGCGCTATATATCTATACATACTACGATACCTGGATATTTTATATAATATACAATATAGCAGGTATATATTAGTAAGAGGTAAGTCGTCCTCAAATTTCAACTGCGCTTGCAGCTGCTGCATAATATTTATTATTTACGTGTGTTAGCGTTAATAAACTGGAAAAACAATTGAAAGCTCAATAAACGCATCTAACGCTAAATCAGAATTATATAATAAAATTATGTACTCACCTAAGGTTTAGTATTTAATAATCAATACTTTATATTGACTATATTATAGCTAGTGTCGTGTAATATGCTCCTGGTTAAACTTTTTGCTTCTCCATTAGGATTTTTCTCACCGAGGCCGATATTTTTCTGTAAAGAAATTAAATTAAAAAATAAAACATTTCGCAGACAATAAAACATTTAATGCTTAAAATCAGACTACAGAGATAAATCCTCTTTATACCCTTTCAGACATCCATCCATGGTTTTATTTCCTGTTAAATTTAACCTAGGTATCCACCTATTATAGAACATATTATAAAACATACAATTGATTTAGTTAAAAACATATATTTAAAATTTTAATTTAATTTTAATATAGTTTATATAATATAACTTATAAGGTACTTAGTCAGAACAAAAATAGGATAACGAAAATTACTACAGAAATGTTGCAAATACAAGAACTGAATAAAACGCAAAAATATTTTTGACATGTAACACGTATTACACATGACACACATGGGAAGTATATAATATTTTTTTTCAAACAATAGTTAAGTTTTATATATACATATTTAAATATTTAATTTTAACCACCTATATCTATCTATTTGTCTGAGTTTAGGAATTCATAATATATATATATTTAATTTAATATTTATATATTGTGACTGTAAACTGCAAAGTCACTACTCATTGAACTATATGGAAACCAATTAAAGGCTATGATCTGTACGATATACTCGTAATTCGTAAAACCATTATGGCTAAAACGGAGGAGACCGAAATTACTCTTGGCAAACTTTGGATGCCTAAAGAATACATATTAAATATACTTTTATATAATATTACATAGTCTTTAAGGGAGCACAAAAATATAAATTTAAAGTTCTTGCGTAAATTATCCAATTATATTATTCAAATAATAATTTAATTTAAAGATCGTTTTATATGTTTCGTTGTAAACAATTTAAATTTTTAATAAAAATGAGGAAAAATTCTTGATTTTAGTTATGGAACCAAATTTCAGTTACTATTTTTATTTGTGTGTTTAACGATTTTGTTAATATGTCAAGAGGCCAAAAGGGTCATGATATGTGTATTATAGACTTTTAGTTGTATGTATGTATGTATGTATGAAGTTGAAGCATAATTTGTAATAATAATAATATCTAATCTTAAAATCAAACTTTAAATTAATTAATTTCTATTTCCCCCTCCCTTTTTTTTGTATACAATGTAAAATATAAACCTTTAACATGTAATTTAAATTTTTTTTTATCTCTCTTAATGTACTACCTGCTATTCATTTTGACTCGTAAGTCGTGATTATAAACACAATTTAAAATTATATATAAATCCTAGAAGTCTATGTTTCCATGGGTAACTATATAAAAAAAAGTATTAATAATATCAATGCTTATTTCACTTTGCAAAATTACAAATGCTCTATCTTTTGTTTCAAAATCAAGAACCAAAAACTTTAAAAATCTTTCAAAACTCCCCTAAAACCTTGGTATTAAAACAATTGAAGGACAAAGCAGCTGCGATTTTCTACAGATGTTTCTTTACTAGATAGGAAAACTACGAAAATCCACTCATAAAAAGCTTACATATACCTTAACTTCCTGAAAATTTTTGACCCAGACTTAAAAGAAAATGGTGTAGTGAAGTTTTAACGTTAATACTCAAACGATAATCCCAAGCTCAGTGATACTAATGTGTGGCTATTTAATTAACACAACCATAATAATGTTTTTTTATTCATAATCTATCCTTATTGAACTTATTTAGTATAGATTGTATTTATCTGTTATAAATACTGGATAAACATTATATGTATAACAATAAGTAATTAATATTCAATAAACAGTATTGTAAAAGCAACAAAAATTTCAAAATGTATATTATGGTATTTAAAATGGTATACTATTTACAATATTTTCGATAATATTTCAATAACATTGTAATTATTTAAATTAGACATCATAATTAATACATAACTCAATTGACATTAATTACATTAAAAACATTAAAATGAAATGATTTTTAATGAAGCTTAATATTTATTAAAAACTAAGTAATAAGCGTAGTATGTTGTACCGTGAAGTGAAGTTGTGCGTGTAGTATAATAAGTCATTAATGACTCAGGAGTTGAATTTCGTCTGAGGCGATTAGGTAGTAATTAATACCTAGGTACTAATCAAATAATATTTTTTAAGTTAATTCTTATAATTAGTTGGATTAAATATTTTATGTGTAAGAAAAATAATCATTACCTATTTAACTTGTAACATTTTGGGTATCGATTGACATCAATGACATCCATAAAGAAGGCATTATTCCCGCATATTAATTATCTTATTAACTTGGTGTTAAGACCTAATTATATCAATTGTGATTTCAAATATAGGCGATAAATTACGAATATGACGTATGAAATAAATAGGTATGAACAATCAGCAGAAATATATTTTATTACACACCTAATAATATTATTTTCAAACAGTGTTTAACTGTATACGGTATCCAGTATACACATAAGTGCGTCTTACACATAATTAAATTTTACTAGATTTTAATTAATCACCCATTACGACCGTCTGATGGATATTAATTTATTTTATTTTAGTCAATCATCCGAACTACTGTAGACATGCTGTTATGTATATTGTATACCCACTCCAATATTTTCTATACCGATAAATAACACGCATTTGTATGTTTATAGTTAAGGACGCTCAGTGAACATGGTAATTTTGTTGATCAATATGATCACCAAATGCGCTATATATAATAAGATAATATATATTTATACACGGCCTGTATGTTAAGTATGCATTAAGTGTACATAACATAAACGGTATAGTTATAGGTATGTGACGTAATTTAACGATAACCAAACACGAAGTAATATATTTTCATTTAAATTTGAATATTAAATACAAAACAATAATAAATATAATAATATATTTTTAATTCTTCTCCTTCAAAAAAAGAAATCATTATGGGGCAATTGGCATCCATAACAACTGAATAGCTCATAGAGGTTTATAATTAAGTTTTTTAGATTATTATTATGTCGGAGTATAATATTATAATATAGATAGTGTGTAAACTAAGAGGAACATATTTTTTTTTTTTTTTGAAAAACTAATAAAAACCAAAGTTTTCGTTTATAATAGGTCGGTCATTCATCTCGGTTTCTTTTGCATGTTCATTTTCTTATAAGTTATATTATTCTTATTTTATTTATATATTACATGTGTGACACTTTGGATTACTACCAAAATACCCACGCTTTGTTACACAACTGTAGCAAAATGTACATTAATGTGAATAATACTCAAATAAAACAAACATAGTTATAAACTATAATTGATACTTAACTTTTGCGTGACAAAATGTTTGAAAAAGTCAGCTCTTGACTGAATGTTTATCATTAAGTTATTCAAATAAGTGTTTATATTATTATTTACTTATTTATTGTTTTGTTCACCATAATATACAGAATAATTAATTTGCATTTGTTTTTAGATTAAATCAAATATGTTTATATCTATAATGGCAATACCGCTACTTTAAAAAATTTCAAATTTGCAATGACATTCAATACGGGCACTTTTTTCGTAACTTCTTAACCATTATCTTATTACGGGGGCTATACAATACTAACTAAAATATAACCATATTATTATTTTTGACAATAATACATCAAGACTATTTCAACACATAACAAACACTTGAGGATTAATAATTTAAATAGTACGGTTCGATAAAACTTAATATTATTACTTTTTAAATAAACGAATATAGTATAGTTAGTGAAATATATTTGGGAGTTTTAAATTTTTTTTATTATATTATTATTATTGGATTATGTAACGTTATATTAACAGTGAAATAATAATTATAATATTTCTTTACATTGTTTACCTTAAAGTTATTTATTACTTCACGGTATAATTATGGGTACATCGTGCATGCGTGTAAATATAGTATTTTAAATTATCTAAAAAATTTTAAATTATAGAGTCGATATTAAAAAAATAAATAAAATATAAGTAAACAAAAATAAAAAAGTTGAATATTATAAGGCAGTAAATTATAGTTTTATGTTGTAAAACAATTCTGTTTGTTATCGACGGTAAACAACGGTACCTACTTAGTATTACGGTTTTGCATTTCGGCCTTTGCACGGATACTCATTAAAACAGTATTAACGAAATTCGTAATCACTGTGCTGTGTCACAACAATTTCTAAAAGAGACGAAAAACTAAGCGAACCGCGTTACGAGTGATTGTGAACGAATTGTTTTTCATATACCATCCGGTTATGCAAATGTCGAGGTTGATGGAAATCGACGCTCGGAAAAACAAAATATTGTTCACCACGCCGCTACCTCTCTCCGGTCACGGTCATATTTGTATAGATTACTCGTATTTTATTTGTCTATACATTATATAATACACATAGTAATAATTATATTGCATGTGCATACGTAAATAGTATATAGTGTATTAGGTGACGACGACGAATTTATTCGATGGAATTAAATTAAATTAATATATATTATATACAACGGCTGTAAATTAGTCAACTGAAAAATCTCAAATCTCAAATTGTATAGGATAGCTCCCAATAGTCAACGGGAAGGTTATATAGGTTAGGCATTCCTATGGGAGATGAAATACCTCCATTTATTTTAGTACAAATAATAAATATCTATCTTTTATCTTATTTTGATTCAAATTATCTAATTCCTCTTATATTTTGCTTGTTTTCATAAAATGTTATATTATATAGACCATATTATAATAAACAAGTCAGAAGAGCCCAACCTACGAATGTGCTAAATTTACGATTTCTAAACGTATTTTGAACAATAAACTATAATTCCACATATACTTGATATAATTTGGTAACTTATAACAATATGTAACACGAATAATACTTATTTTCATTTTCCTTGTTAGCCAAATCAACAACCGTAATTATAATATGTACCAGTAACTAAGGACGGACATAACAAAGATATAACTACATAAGATATCTAAACTTTTGTTTAGAAATTTAAAATGTGCTATTTTATATTTTATGTATTTTCAAATTTTATAGGTCTTCTATTATAAGTCACAGCAAAATTTTTGTTTTCTAAAATTCAAATCTACAATAATTGGAGTAAGTAAATTTCGTTCCAGAAAAAGGTCACAGTTATATACAAATGGATAGGAAATATTGATTTTTCGAAAATATCTCAAACCGTAAATTACATAATATGAATAAGAAATATTTAGGCCACAATTTTTGCATGTATAAAATATATTTGTGCTGCAATTTAAAACAAAACAATTAAATGGGATGCAATTTACGGCGACACAAGGTAATATAATAAGACAAGTAGACATTCATTAACAGGATTCGAGCCAAATCTGCCACTGTCAAAGATCGTACTGGATGCATTCTACAAAAGAGTGTCAAAAGAGCGGTTTTCCTGTGTTAATAAAGTGAAACGTTATGTTTCAAAAATATTTTCTAGTCAGATTAATTTTTTTTCGTATCACTGCGCTGTAGTGTCATTACGGTGTGACATGTGTGCCTACCTACAATTTAAACATAGGTACCTATTATACATGGTAATCCGCGTAGATGCACGAAAGTACAAGCTGAGTGGTTCACTAATTTATTTGATTTTTTAGCAAAATCGAGATCAGGCGTATATATTATCATTATCCCGATAATTATATAAAATATTTATATATAAATATAATATTATTATTATCAACGAAACCGTACGTTGTCGAGTAAAAATAACAATACGAACTGACACTAATTATCCACACGTGTACCATAGGTATTATGTATTTAGCACGAATACCCCTCGTATCATATTATCTTCCTTGCCGCGCGGGTCATATACGTGGGTTATATTATTACTACTATATTATTGGGGCGGCGATAAGACGCAGGACCCAAAGTGTATAGATATTATGCACACACACACACACACAAACACGAGCACACATTTACGCGTCGTGCACGGCGTTTTTAATCTCGCGTACGGTCCGATCGAGAGGCCAAACGGTAGACGTTTATTCGCTGCTCTCCGACGCGGGAGTGCGAAGTTCACGTGCTCTCGGCTATATTCGTTATAAAGTCTACGTTACGCGTGTTATTCTACTGTACGCGAGCTGCCGGGCGCACCTATATACGAGAACGTCTTGTTATCGTATAGTCGTTCCTCGTCCAATGTTATAGTGTACACAATATACCTACATACGCATGGTAATATTATAAACATATTATAATATATTGTATATTAAAATTATTGTGAGCACTTTTGTTTTCTGCCCCGTTTCCGCGTCATAACGATTAACGAAACGTTGCGATATATTCCGTACCGCTGCACCGTTGACGGCGCCGTCAACACCGCGCATTCAAATCCAACCGATCGTCCGAATATTCCGAATAGTATAACCGCGATCGTGTTCCGGCGGCGACGCAGAAGATGCCGAAACTTTGCTGGAGAAAACCCGTCGTGAGTACCTCTATATACTTCCTACACCTATGTGTAGTGTCCTAAATATTATATGCGTTAAGCCCGTGGTCCGCCATGCGTACGTGTTGTAAGCATACATCTTTATGTGGCTAGATCTGATTTCACTATCCAGTGGACATCGTGTTCTGTCTGTGTACGTCAATAATAATATTATATTAACAGTATAGACATATACGTTCGGTGTAGGCGTCTAAATTAATTTGAATACACGTCTACACTTACGTGTGTACCGTAGTATAGTTGTAAACATCGGTTTTACGATTTAAACATTTATAATTACCATCCATTATGGAAATATCTGACTGAATTATTTATATAGCTTTATAGCAGCTTTTCCGAATTTTCATGTAAAAATGAATATTTATTCCAAACAGCTTATACACAGTTCTGATTATGATGTTTTAATCGACAGAGTTCAAGTTTAAAAAAAAAATGATGATAAAATAATAAAATGTATTATTAATGTGTTGCTATAATGTATAATGGTAATCTGTGGCTTTTATCGATATCTGTTATTATAGAATACGAATAAAAAACGGCGGACAAAAACAATTGTAAAATTATCATGCACAAGAACTTTACCATAACCTTAGAAAAAATAAGTTTTTTAGATAAATGTTTAGAACAAAACAGATATATAACATAACACAACAACAGTACAACTAATGGTAAATATTTATTTCAATATGTATCCACAAATATAGATTTTGAACGAAGTTTATCAATATAGATGTAATTTGTGCACATAATTGGCAAGAATTAACAATTCACGTTTCCATTAGTGTTAGACTATACTGTTTTAGTTGTACACGTATTGTTATTGTATCATATATAGTGTTACATATATTTTTGAAAATTTAAGGAAACATTAATGATCACACACAACCATACCGATATTATGTTACAGTATAGAAACTTTAAAGTTTACATCATTACATCCCTTTTTCGCGTAGTATTATGTACTATGGTGATTTCGGCGTCTCGTTTGATCATTTTAGAACGATAACTATATTTTTTCAGTTAAGATTTTCTATCAATCATCGAGTAGGTACTCGGAAAATTCGGAGTAACGTTCGCGTGATAAAATAAAAATATTACAATATGATATGTATATGAGTAATATAGTATATTTCATTATTATATTGCTACGAAAAAATAACATCCCATTGATTTTATACTTGTAATGTAAACGATTGTAGTTTGTTAATTTATCAAAATTATAAGAATAAAATCATTATACATATATATAATATATATATTCCACGTGATTAAAACATATACAGCTGCTGAGCTTGCTATAATAATGACGTACCTATGTAAAAGTTATTATACTCTTATTATACTATGTACACAATATACGACCGCTGTTATCATTATGTTCATGAAAAATTTCCCTTGACTTGCAGAGTGCTTTTCGCGAAAGTAACTTTACATAATATTCTACTTTAATATTTCTGAACAGAGTAAACGTTTATTGTTTACATATAGTTTGTACAGTAGTTTATTGAATTGAAAAAAAATATGATATGTAATAGTATACCTCAATTGTGCTTCTAGGTAAAGTAAAGGTCCACCGAATCTACCATACGATATAACAATTCAATTTGTTACCCACGATTTTGATATAATTTTCGTTTTTAATTTTAATTAGACCTAAATACTTGTAGATACGTAAACGAGAATACATTATATCATTATTCATCGTTTGACCTTGAATTGAAATTTTGAATAGGTAACGAAACGGATCTGCCAGAGCGCTAATCACCGCGTAACGCAGTTGAATTTCACCTTTAAAACCTGTTTGTTGTGTTTTAAGAAAATTCCAAACATCTCACTATAGGGAAATCATTATCTACGCTCTTCCACTGTTACGTGTGTTGAATTTTTTTGGAAATATATATGTACTTATATGAGTATTTTTATCATTATTCGTTCCGACTTTTCAACCCTCCGAAAATACATGGTATACTGGTAATTTGTAATAACCGTGCCCGAAGGAATGAGACCGAAACATATGTTAGCACATTGTGTACGCAAATTATGCCAGTTTGTAACCGCCAATTGACGTTATACAATAATTTATTTCTAGAAAATAATATTCTCGAGGTTTCGCGATGTCTGAATAATATCGAAACTCGGGTTTGGGAGTGCTTGTAACTATTAGGGGTATCCGATAACCATTTTATACTATTATTAATATTGACTATGTAAGTTTACAAGTACACCTAGGTACTCATGATTTGTATGATTAAAACATTTATGGAAAAATTTAAAAATAATTATCACAACTGTATATTTTAGTATAGGTATTATGAATACTTTATTATACAAAGTCGTAAAATCCGACTTTAAAGCAGTAGGATGTTATGTTTATGTTGGAAACTTTTTACGAAAAATGCAAAGTGATAATAATGCACAACAACATATTAACACTATAATTCGTATTATGTAATATTGTGATGAGATACTATACGACAATAGAACACATTATGTCTCACATATCTTTTGCATCAAGGAACCGCGGAAACTATAATATGCGTCATATGCGTTGTTTTGAGGACAATAAAATGCATTATTGTATAGCGTCTCACTCCCACCTGTGGTGTGTGACAAAACAGAGTATTTCATCAAAAAACTTACGACAATCAAAGGCTAACGTACACAACGACATTTTAAAAAACAACACAATCAGTTTTACCAAGTATAATGTAACCAATTAAACACAGATATTCTAATGTAAAGATTCTAAAATTAAAAAAAACCTAATGGATTTTGTAATAGAACCCTGCTATTATATTACTTAAAAAAATATACACACACACACGTTACACATATATAAATAATAAGTATATTGTTTAATATAATATTGCGTTCCCGATTCTCTGCAGTTCTCACCCCCTCCTTGGAATTGGCCTCGAGGCTCCACTTCTGCAAGTTTTTATGTATGTGTATATAATACTGTGGGGAGTGTATCGAAATTTTCTAGTTATTAAAAGGTGGAAACGATATAGTTGGCCTTACTAGGCTTACTACCATAACAGAAGTATAGATAATTACTCCACTCAAATAATATATTATTGCCGTTCTCGTTTAGGTAAACTATAATATATATAAATCATTTTATTATTATTTGTACTTCATTACTTTAAATTTGAAATATTCTAGTACAGTCTATATAATGTTTGAACAAAAAACATTTTATGTGATTATAAAGGTATTAGAGCGTGATTATTTTGACGAAAAACTTCCTGCCCGATTGTGGCAGTTGTTTGAATATGGTTAAGTTCATTTGTTTATTCGGTTTAAACTTTGAAATATCGGCAGTGGTATTCCATTAGAGTACGAAAAGAGACGATAATATTATATTTTATAATTAATAATTATATTAAGAGACTTACGGTTGTATGGTTTTTTTTTTTTATATTTGTTTACACGCATATTTGCGACGTTGCGTCCTGCGCATCTTCTTCAGGTGACGGAGATTCATCAGCGGTTTCGGAGTGATGTAATTTAATGTTACGTCACGCATAAGTTATTCGTTTTTCATTTACTCGGGGGGTTTTACTTCAGGCCTCTGAGCAAGCTGGCTAATTAGTTCTCTATTGCGGAACAATATTATAAGATTATTATATCACTGCGGCAGCACAGTGTAATCGATAGATGTACGTTCACACCTGCCGCTTGTATTTCAATTTAAACGTCGCGTATTTATAAGCAGACGTGTTTAATTTATTATGTCTGTGTGTATGTATAATTATCACATTAATTAGTGCGAGACTAAGATTGAGCTGAGAGTGTTGAACATCATCATGCTCGTGGTTGCAGAATTTATTATCTAGGAAAATGATGAGATATCGACCAAGATATAACCGCGCAATCAATGTACAATAAATGTATCGCCTTGTTAGCTTATAACAGAAAATACATTTTATGTGCATCGTGCCAAGGTGGTTTAATTAATAATTTTTTTAAGTTAAAATATTACGAGTAGAAATAATTATACTTACAATACTGCATAATATTATAGATTTTGGTTAAAAGGCAAAAGAGTGTATTATACCGCAGTTTAGATAGATCAAAATAAAATACATTCATCGCTACGCTCATAATCCAAAACTAAAAATAAATAATAAATGTACAGTAATAATAATAATAACAATAATGATAAAATAGTCGAAGAAACTAGTTGGTAGTTAATAAAGTGTAAAACATTTATGTCAAATAGAATTTTTTTTCTCTAACCATTATATAATAGATATGTAAAAAAAAATACCATTAGTATTATCGGTTTATTATAATAATATAATCATTATATTGTTTAGTACGTCCGATATAATAATAATCGTCATAAAGATTAATATAATATACGTCGGAAATAATTCGTGGCAGTTGCTTTTTCCTTAATGCGTCGCGTGTTCGTCACTATATGATACAGTAGTACCTATGTATAAACATTAAACATATAAACATGTTTGAGTATGCCTAAGTAAAACGGTGCGTGTAGCTATTATTATTATTATTATTATTACCACCTATATATATGAAATGTGTATGAAGTGCGTACAAATAATTTGAAAAGTATTTAAGTATGAAATGCACGTCGTACGTATACATCAATGGGACTCCTCTGTATTATACATTGAGAGTGGCGTTTGTGTATAAATAAACACTGATATACTGCACTATATATTATATAATAACGTTATACTTCTCTAATATAGATGGCTGTATATAATAATAACAATAATAATAGGAGAAGGGCAGGACCACGGAGAGTGCACTATATGTATATTATTATATTATGTGTTTCGGTTTGTTTCAGAGAACACGCGATGACGTTACAACGATGACCTTGTGCGAGTCTTCCGAGGATAAGGCGTCTCCAACTAAGTTAACAGGTAAGTTCGAGCACGAATACCGTACGTAAATTATACTTATATAAATTATGTAAAAAACACAGCTACCAATATAGAGCTATACACATACAGCATCTTAAGCTAAGCCATTTTGATCACATTTTCGATCTTCGTTTACTGATTTTAGCTTACCGAAAGGCGATCGACAATTTGGAAAACGACCGGAAATGGCAAACCGATACGGCCGTGGGAAAAAGGATCGGTCTGTACAAGCTGAGTGGGGAGCTGGGCAAAGGCAATTTTTCGCAAGTGAAAACTGGATACCACGAGTTGACCAAAGGTACATGGGTCCCGACCTTGACTGATTAAACGGATCAAATGAAACACTTTGACAATAATTATAAATGACACTAGCATCGATGATTTTAAATACACATAAGTATTGATTCGTCATATTTTTATTACTATGTGCAGTCTATATAAGTATAAGCATATAGTGTACACTTAACGATAATAATTTTGAGTAATCCGTAAATTACATTTTGCAATTTTTGAATGCATTTTTTTTTTCATTTTTTAATAAACAATTTTTATCAAATTTCTTTTTCGTATATACCGGCGAATTAAAATGTAATAATGTTTCCTTTAATTAATATTATATGTTTACACTTTACTTTGTTATTGATGGAGTATTTATGATATGAAATAATTATGTAGGGACGAGTGACGTAGTAGATATAATTTTACTGGGGAAAAAAAAATAACCAATAATTAGCTAGATATCAGCTCAATAATTTTCTTCGTAGATAACGAATATAATTATATATTTAACATATTTACAATTTACAAACATGTATTAGTCGTAAAAAAATGTTTGGTATTTAATTTTTATAAATCATTATGCAATCGTCTAATTTAAATAATGCACAATAGTGTATACACAAATAAATCATAATAATAGGTACCTAAAGAGTGAAAACAAAATGCAAAAATCAGTTATAATAACAAACTATAAATTATTATATAATAATCAAATAATCGAAAATTTTCTTACCTATAATAACTAACAATATTTTACGTAGTTTTATTATGTTTCCTTACAAAAATGTTTACAAACTTGTTTTTATACGACATCTCGCTTTCTGTAGCAGATCGGGCTATAAGGCTATATATAATACAAAAATAACAATAAAAAAAAATTGACATATTTTATTTCATACGATACCTATACCTTTATAAATGGTAAATGTATAATACGAATTTCGTTTTATTGTGTACTTTCAGAACGAGTGGCAATCAAAATATTAGACAAGACAAAATTGACGGCGAAAGCGAAGAAAATGCTGTCCCGGGAGATCTCCGTCATGGAATCGATACATCATCAAAATGTTATTCGGTAAAACTGGCCATCTATGTACACCAACACAATATGTTTGCAAAACATTATGTGTGATATTATTGTCATGATTGTGGTGCTATTCATTCTTATGAATTTGCTTCTTTCTATTTTCATTTTTCTTCGTTCGATTAATATAATGCATATAATAAATCAATAAACGATCTTAGGAAGTTCGTATCCCTCTCTATCCCCACCGTCTGTGCATATAATACCAAGTAAATCCCATTTCAGACTGTTCGAAGTAATCGAGACGTACACAAAATACTATTTGATAATGGAGCATGCGGCGGCCGGGGAACTGTTCAAAAGGTTAATATCCGAGGGCAGAATGCACGAGTCGGAAGCGAAAAATATTTTCTCTCAGATCGTGTTGGCCGTCAAACACCTGGTGAATAATTTTTTTCGTCGGTCTTATCCACGTCGTTCATAATAATTTATTAATTCGTATTTTTGTCGTCTATGTTCCCGGTTTCATATATACTGCAGCACGACCGCAACATCGTTCACAGAGACATCAAAGCGGAGAACGTTTTTTTGAGTTCCAGAGGCGTCGCCAAATTAGGAGACTTCGGTTTTAGCATCACAGTTTCAAGTACTCATAAGTCATAATATTTGAACAAGTTAATAACATGTTCAGCGAAGCCCATTATCATTATTTTAATAAATAAATAAATTAAAACAAACATAATGTTATGTATACTTACTTACTTACACAAGTATACATATAGTTGTTTGACAACTAGATGAATAATTTAATATGGTTAAAGCTCATATACACAGAATGATAACAGGATCGCTATTTGCTTACTTTTGATTCGTTAAGCGCGACAATAACTGGTAATCGAGTTTTTAAATTATAGGAATGATTTTTGTTCTGTCTTCATTTTCAACGAAAAATGTTTTATTCTCATTTTATCTTACGTCGATTTAATGTCTCTGAAACACGATGTCGAGACAATAACATAAATATAAAAGTAAATTCGATATAGCTCTACGATGTCATGCATAATACATTAACATTTTAAATTCCAAATGAACAATATCGATTAAATTATATTTTATCAGCCGTATACAAATAAACACTATTTAATAGCATTATACTCGTAATTATTATAGTATTATACACATATTGTTATCATGGCTAATATTATCATATGGTATATCGTATACACGAGCATTATTCGGCGTCGTTATAATGCATGTAATAGTAATAATTATTTATATTTACATGTATAATATTATATATATTACATATATATATAACATTCTACTCACACACGGCCACTTATGTTGAACAGTGGCAAGACTTTAATTTCCTAAGCGAATTTACTTTGTTATAATTGATCATTGCAATTATTGTAATACATTTTTTTAATCCCAATAAAGCTAACACAAACTATAAATTAGAATTTTAAATTATATTAGTATCAAATGTTCCAACATAAATAGTTGTTTTGCGTGTACCTAATTGATTGTAGAGAAAAATAATTAAATTTAATTCGCATTTAATTCGAAGATATTAATATACCTTACTATTCAGTAAATGTATGTTAATACTCGTGGACGCAGACATTTTTATGACAGCTAATAATTCATTTTAATTCTTAAGTGAATCGAAATTCATAATAACGAAAAAATTATTTAAATGTCCTTATTATTTCAACGATGATAGAAAATGTTTAAAATATTTAAATTCGTTCCGATAGTACAGAAATATAGTACTATTTTAACGGTATTACTTTAAAGGATGGAAATATAATATAATATTACTCTTAAACACGCGTTCCGCACGTTTATGGAGAGATTTTTTTTAGTTTCTAAGGGAATTTTTTAAAATATCTAATATCTATCTAAAATATTAATAATTATATTACTTATATTTTATGTATCAAGTATTCAGTCCGTTTACTGACTCGTTAACGATGCATAAAATAACGATCACCATCTGATTTATAATAATGACGTGTATAGCAAGTTGATAAAATAATGTGTTTTCGTGCTTTACAGACAACGAAAAGTTGGAAACGTTCTGCGGGTCACCACCGTATGCCGCTCCCGAACTGTTCCTAGACGAGCGTTACGTCGGCCGTCCTGTTGATGTTTGGTCGCTGGGCGTGCTGTTATTCTTCATGACCACCGCAACGATGCCTTTTCTGGGGGACAACATGGCTGGACTTAGACGGTCAATACTGGCGGGGCATGTGAACTCACCCGCGTGTATGTCCCAGCTGTTAAAGTCACTCATAGGTAATGGCAATAAATAGGATAGCAGATGAGTAATAAAAATAATAATTGATAGTGTACAAATCGTCCTCGGATGAGGATGTCCATTCGTCTTGGTCAAACGTCGTGTAACGAATATACCTATTGTGTTGTCAGTAATTGTAGTCGTTAGGTACGTAGATATTCTTGTTTTGGCAGTGAAGTAAAATGAAAATCTTATAATTTTTATCTGCATAAACGTCATAAACGCATTCTCTCACGGAAATCCTGTACAACTATGAAAGTGTCACTGGAGAAATTAAAAAAAAAGTCTTATTGGCTTATATTATAGGTATATGAAATCAAATGTCGGGTTTCTGTTGGTCAGCGGTGGATATTTGCGAAATGTCGGAACCATAATAATAATTATATGATTATTTCCGATATGCACGTTACTCAAAATATTTACACTTATACTTAAGCATCTTAAGCTTAAAGCTATATAATATGTACATACTTATATAATATCATATATTATGTCAATATGATATATGTGCGCGTGTGCGCGCACTGATATACGCTGAACAAGCCTCAAAGTTGAACTTTGTAGTTTGTTTATATTTATAATACAATAACAGCACTCATACCATCATACCTATTGATTTTGATTTAAAAACGAGTAGTGTATTAACTATTAAGACGTTTCATCGCGCAAATGAATTTCCAATCATCAACACATCACAAACGCTGAAACACGTGTAATAGAGTATACTTTGACCTGACAATATTTATTGAGTAGATATACTAACCACAGCGGTTCTCAAACTTTTTTTTTGCGTACCACTTAGGTGTAACCAGTCACATAACACTAATGACTAAATTATTAGAACAATCCAAATTGTACAATTAAATACTTCACTTTTTAGTTAAATACTTTTATTCTAAATAATATGCCAGTGAAGTACTACAATATAATTGTTTTTATTTATTAGTTTTTTAAAATACAATATGAATCAAATAACAAATTTTCAATGAGATCAAAATCGAATATTTATTTTTAATTTTCCGTTCTACCACCATTTGGTCTTACGTGTACCACCATGTAGTCTTTCGCGTACGTATGTAAAATAAGAACAACACCATTAGAATTTGCAGATAATTTTAGTATTAAATTTATATAGGCCGATATCGACTATAAAATATATTATAATAGTACATAGTATCTAATTGGTGTACGACGAAAAAAAAACATAAAACACAAAAATACGTATTGTAATAATAGGTATAGGTCGTAGGATATAAAAAAGAAGGTGAGCAATATGTATACAGGCGATATTACGATAATAGCTAGTATACCTACATATTGTTATACAGTATACACAGCGATTCGCTTAACACAATACTCGATGTTATACGGTAGGGATACATCATTACCACTCTTGAAAGTAATGAGGTGTAAACACGTTTATAATTTGTCATTTAATCACTAATCACTCTGTATAATTTGTATCTAAATAATATATACACTGCACTCGTATACACACATTTGCACACATATGCAATTATTGTTTTTTTGAAAATCAATACTCGTAAGTCATGTGTAAACACGGAAGGACTGTAAGTGTAGCATTTAGGCTTAAAAATCCGATCATCTATTGTATATTAATTTATTATATATTATATTATATAATGTGTATATAACAGTGGTTCCTAACCTGTGCATCGCAAGCGTCATACAAGAATAAAAAAAAATTATTAACAACTTATTGGAGATAAAAATACCAAAAATTGTTTTATGTATAAAATTACTTTTCACACTCTGTTTATCGTAAGCTATACATATTATTATCGATTGATAGATGACACATGCCTAGGACACCTAATAAGTTATTAATAAGGATTATTGTTAATTTTTAATATTTACCATGTCCCTTATAGTATTCATAGAAGGGCACTGTGGTTAGGTTAGCCAAGGCTGTCATTTTTCAGCTAAAAAGTTTGAGAATCGCTGGTATAGAGTGAAGTGTACATGAGTTAGATTTTGTTTATGAAGCCGCGTTATTTTAATTATTTCGGCCCACTCGGCCTTGTATTATAAAATTAAACAAATGTATAACTTCCGAAAATTTATATTTTCACCAAGTGAATAAAGCATAGACAAAATAAGACCATTGATTATAGAATAGTCTATTCTATAATCAATGCTATGTTATATTTATAATTTAATTTATGCTTACGTATTTCGTATTTTACAGATTCCATGCTTAACACGTCGCCCGAACACCGATTCGACATCGATCAGGTGCTCAAGTCCGACTGGCTGCGGGAGGCGTCCGCGTATCAGATACGGTTCAACAACAACTCGGTATACGGTCAGTGGTGCGCTTACCCGACGGCGGCCGGAGCTGAGCTCACCGACACTGAGACCAACGCCAGAAGGGCGCTCGAAGGACTTGGAATAACCGAAGCCATGCTTGATGAACACAGTTCCCGAGGGTCAAGGAGTAACGTGGTGGCGACGTACCGGATAGTGGTCAACAGGCTATTGCAGCAGCGCAGGCTCATGGGGCAGCAGCATCACATGCAGCACCAGAACTCGACCATGCAGCATCCACAGACCGCTTCCGGCCGGAAACCCACCAAGACCAAGTCTCGGTTGTGTGCCATAACGTGAGAACCGGCTCGGTGAACATTACCACCATCAGACCAGCAAGCATACATCCACACACATGAGACACCCACATTAACACTCCTACAACTCAATCCCCAACCCCCGGTCGAAATAGAATGCGGTCGTCGAACGTGTATGTTATATACATTCGTACATATAATATCGATTAATTATTATATAATTATGCTACATATTATAACGTACGATAGCTGTTTACTATGTAGAACGCTACAGAGTTTAAGACATGCCTAAATATAGGTAAAATATCGAATAGTCAAGCGTGCGATTATTAAGTATATTTTATTATACATGGAATGTTATACCACCTATTATTTATTAATATATACCCATAGTGTACGTCTGCTGATATTGCGTTCGTTATATAAATTTGTAATATTTTTTTAATGTATAATATTATTATATACATACTAAGTGCCATCGATACACTATAAATTATTGCCTATATAACATTAGATTGATACGAATATACGTATATCATATATTATGTTATATGGCCATGTCAAAGTTGCGTTTTACTGTAGAAGAGCGACGAATGGCGTGTTATTTTAGACTAATAAGTAATAAGCGTATGCAACTATACAAGATCATACGTATATAGCTTTTAAGCAAATATTATGTTATGTTATATGTACCTATATATATATATATGTATATTATTTAATATTATACAGACTGTTTTCGATGCATATATATTATATAGATATTAAACTTGTTATTATTCGGCGGTAAAATAATATTACCAACGGGTTTTTCTTTTTTTTTTGGATATTGAATTTGAATCTATATATATATATATATAATGTTAAGCTTAAGAATTGTTATATGACGTGTCTGGACATTTCGTGTTATTATACTATATAGTTTTAAGGTCTTATAAGTGTACCTAATATATTATAGTTCTTCAAAAAACTGACACTTTGTCTACAACACTATGATATCATTGTATTACGAATTTACTCGAGACTATTTTACCATGTCTATATTCAACTCGATAAAAGTTGAATAATACTATAATATACCTCGATTGAGAAAATATATTGACCTGATAAAAAACTGGAGTGCAATTTATTTTATTTTTTCAATTTTTCCTTTACCGTTGGAACAATACCCGTTTAGTGTGTAAGGTAGTAGGTTGTAGGTATTAGGAACAATATCTGTGATCGTTCCGATGTCTAGCCATATACGATATACCATTATAATACTCCACATGTAATATTATAAATAATGCATTGAAGCTCGTCGCAGAGTTCACGTTGATACAAATAAAAATGTATCCGTTTTATACTTTACTGATACTTTTATTACTACTGATAGAAAAATAAAAAATAAAATAGCTATTCAAATTGAATCTATCTAGAACTCTAGAAAGATTGTTAAATATTCACAAATCATAATAAATGCTAATTGTTTTTAAGTATTCTATACATATAATTTGTTGTTTCTTATATAATGGTGAGTCTAAATATTAATATTAAATTTATTAAATAAAAATAAAAACCTACTTAAATATCATATAAAATCAATAAAAATATATTTTGAACACTTGTTTTTTGATAATTTGTTATTTTATATTGTCATGATTGTTAATTTACGTTATAACGTTATTTGTACAAGTATGACGTGGAGCATTGAAAAGTGTTAATGAAAATATTAAAGATAATATTATATTGCAAAAGTAAAATTGCTTACCTTAAGAGGAAGTGATACCCACATGTGTTGTTTCTGTCTTATACACGCGTAACTTAGTTAAAAAGTATTTTGCGCAAGACAACACTACTCCCTCGATATTTATATCAAAATTACCAACATTTTAAATCGTTTTGAGAAGAATTTAACCTGTGATGTAGCGTTTTTATTATTTTGATAGTATAGTAACCAATAATTTTTAATAATTAAATGAAAAAAACCTTAAGTTTTCAAACCTATAACTTTTTCATTTAATTATTAAAAATTATAGGTTACTACTATAAAAAAAATAAAAACGCTACATCACAGGTAAAGTTCTTCTCAATGCGATTTAAAATTTTGGTAATTTTGATATAAATATCGAAGGAGTAATGTTGTCCCGTGCAAAACACTTTTTAACTATGTTACGCGTGTATAAGACAGAGACAGCACAATATGCGGGTATCACGTCCCCTTAAAATACGCATATAAAGTAGGCACCAATAATGAACAGTCAATAGTCTACTGCCAATTCATAGACATCATGATATTTTTAAATAGCACTGATAATTAAAACGGTTGTGTACAATCGATCGATCGTAAGTCATAGATTACTCTGTGTCGTAAGTGGACAGTGTAAAACTATGAATATTTTCATCTTAACTTATACATTAACTTAATCCTTATATTATAAAACAATAAACAATAAAATCATTACCTGCTGGCTGCTATTACTATATCACTTAACAATTAGTAAATTTATGTGACCGAAATCCCATCAACTAATCAGATGGACTCAGCTTATGTTCTTATTACTTTTATCCTATAACATTTAATCACAATTAAAATATTTTAATAGTTAAATTATTGAATTTAAAGGTATTAAGCACTGTACGATTAAGTACTTACACGATAAAAAATTAAAAATAATAATATTTGTAAAATAAAACGAGAGAAAAGGATTAATATTTTCATTTTTTACAGTAAATAAATGCATGTTATATAATATAGCTATTTATTATTATAAATAATAATGTGTTTAAAGTAGGTATACACGAGAATAGATACCTATATAGATTTATTATAATTTTATATTTAGCTGGTAGATAACGTCATAGTTATGATGAGTCTTAAAATTACTAAAACCTAAAATCTAAAAAAATATTTAACACAATTGTTCTGGATATTTAAACACGGAATAACAATTTTAATTACTTTATGGTAGTTGAAAAAAAATTTTTTTTTGGATTTGACATTTTTACGTATATTATTATATTTTACTATACACAATAATATTTTAAAAATATGTAGATTAATTTTAAACTATTGCTTACTCATGCCGTCGTATTATGTTTTAATGTATTATACAATATACATTTCTATAGTAAAAATATTAAAATACATTCGTACAGTCGTATTTAGTAATATTTAGGCTAACAGACCTAATTATTTATTATTTATCATTAAATTCAAATCCACACTAATTTTAATGTACATTTTAATTAATATATTTATTAATTTACCTTTAACTTTAATAAAATAATAATAAAACCTGAAGAGAACAACGTTAAATTATTTTTATTACATATTTATATTAGGTGAATTCTTAATTCTATTCTTTATGACATCTTGAATCTGTTACAGTCTTACAGACCATAGTAACCTACTCAATATCGAGGTACACTTGATATCTTAGGAAGTGCAGCAAAGAACTACATACCTACGTCCTATATATGATTTTTCAGTATTAAAAAATAATGGTTATAATATTGAATACTTATTTTACATAAATTAATCAATAGTTATTTTGGTGTTGATTAAAAGAAAATATAAACTTAAAACTGCCCTAGTATCGTTAATATTAAAATAAATGCTAGAACTTACCATTTAATTGATTTAATCAACTACTTATGTAAATTAAATTTATTTAGTTTCACGTACATAATTATTATTTTTTAATAAAGAAAAGTAATTTTCATTAATTTATCAGTATTATTTTTTACCGTTATAAATTCTAGTAAAAATGTATATTTTAATACGATCACACAAGATTTGAAATATCTACTGATGATTCTTAGAAAATTCTAAATACAACGTAAATAATAATAGCAATAGTATATAGTTATGTTTCAGTGGAAATTATACAAAATGTGTCAAGACATTGTATATTTTAATAATTGAGGTTCGACTATATTTACGAATGTGTATATTATTATTTTTTTTGAGTAGAACTTTAAAAAAAATATATATATATATGTGATTTCTCATGGTTTTCACTGTTTCATTATAATATTATTATTATTGTTTACACTTTACAGTTTGTAGGTGATGGTTATTTCAGTTTTTATACGTTGTATGCTCAATGATAACAGTTTTAGGTTGTTGATGGAAAAAAAGCAAGATTATTCATAAAATATGAATTGTAATCATTTGCGTTCAAATACTCTAGTTGTTTGCCTACATTCAATATAGTATAGTTTTATGCATAATCTAACCTAATCTTTTGACATTGAAAAAAAAAACAAATATAAAATAAATAAATCTTGTAATCTTCTAAAAAATATTTGTCTAGTCAAAATGATAATGGTATGCACTTTTCTCGTTTTTCCAAAAGAACTAAGTCAGCATATTATTTTCTTTTAGAAACTATGTATTATATTACTATAAATTATAAAAATACGGAAATACGGCATAGATAGGTATGGTATTACATATATGTATAGGTATCTAGATTGTAGACTGATAATATTTCCCAGTTTCCACGTGACTATGAGTACATGGTTTTATTTTTCACGAAAACAGTTTTTAGTAAAAACTTTTTTTTCGTCTTGATTGTCTGTTATTATCATGACAACTGACAAGTGATCCTTCAAACCAGCCTCAAAGTAAACCATTTTCATATACGTTCAGCTATATTCAAATACAATTTAGTTTATAACCTATTATGGGCTTATCGCTTATGTATAAGCAATCATTAATTAGTACTCATTATTTTAAATTCATTTATTAGTTTATAAATGAAACTTTTTTTAAATACTAAATACTTAATTCAATACTCAAACTCTTATTTAATTAAGATAATATAGGTAATTAATTAAACATAATTGTTGTATTTTACTGTAACAACTTTTAATTTATAGCAAAGATTTCAAATGTCTGGAAACTGCTGACGAAGTAACATTAATTATTATTCTTTTAATACATTGGTAACAAATTAAAATAATCTAAAAACGTATATTATACGTACTATAATGAATACATTGATTTAGGTTTAGTTTCTTATCAAAAATTATCTTAGTGCTCAGATAATCAGATGCTTATATTATATTATATAAATCTATAAATATGATCTATTGAACCAAAATACTCTTCTGTGTGTTATTGAGTAATTATTATTTACTAATATTTATTAATTAAGTTTTACCGATAAAATTTCCATAGCGATGAATAGATGATAGTTTGATTAATTATTATATGTTTCATAATTCACTACCCCCGTAAGCCAAAACCGGGTATAGAGAATAAGAATTTATAGTTTATACCTACACATTATAATACAAATCAGTCATCATTACTTCTGAAAAAAAGATAATTTAATTATAAAAATGATTACAAAGCGTGGGCATTTAAGACGTATATTATGCAGAGTCAACAGTTGCCAAGTCTTAACATTAGTAAACAGTAAACACAATAAAAATATTAATAATTTAACAGTAATTTTACACACATTTTTTTTAGGCCACTAGTTAAAATATGTATTATTTATTAATTTGTTATTATTGAAAGTATTTTAATAATAGTTATTAATTATTATCAATATATCTTAAACATGCGACATAACGTCAATCGTATACTTGTCAAATATATGTATATAATATTATATATATTATGTTATATTATTAAACGTATTACACATTAAACTATACTATGTATAATATGGTTATCATCAATCATATATTATTAATTTTTCCTTATTTTTTTGATTGGGTACAAAAATTGAATTTCACAAAGTTTCTAAAATAGTTCATACAAATTACACACGCATCGTAATGTTTATACCAAAATTGATTTTCGTACTCGCTATAATACCTATAGTGGCAGACTGCTAGCAAATCGGACTCACGGGATATTCAGTTTCTAATAAACGAGTATATCCTTCTGAGGGGACCTATAATTTTCCTGAACAACCCTATAGTCCCGATTTAAAATAATTACACCGATACGTCCTTTACACAGAATGTGTAGAGGTCAGAGGAGAAGAGAACCATTTGTACTATTATATAATATCGTACATATTATTTAAAATTTTAATTTTAAATGAAATTGAAAGTATTAGCACTGTCTTATAATTTTTGATCATTACCTATATGGATATATAACATATAGATTTGAACTAAGCTTAAATCTATTTAATGTCGTTCGGCCGATTGTAACTTCACTGCTCCAGACATATTGTTCGTATTTAGAAGAGAAAAAATGCTTACCACGTATTACAGTAATAATGTAATCTTTTAGTATATTTTGAGAGAAAGGGGTAGCATATTTCCTTTTTAATTGCATTAACTAAATACCTTTTAAAAATACCTATACAAGTTACGCAATTGGAAGTAAAAAAAGGTAGTAAGTGGGTAACGTTCTGATGTGCATTAGGTATCAAGTGAACCATTGTTATTGGATGTGTTAAATTTGAATTCAATGATATATTATTGTGTAAGAAAAAAAATTCTGAGCAAAGATAGTATATTATACAATACGTAAACAAGGAGAAGCTTCGTATTAAATGCAATGCAACTGTTTCTATATATATTTATGTACGAAGTACATTTACTTAATTCATATAAATTAACGTACATTAAAATTTTTGCCCCTCCTTATTGAAAAGTTAACATTGCGTTTTATTACAAAAATAAATTTTAGCAATAAATAATCTATTTTTAAAAATGTAATAAATACATATACCTAAATGTTAAAATATAATAAATATTATGCTGTGTATTACCCATTTACCCCCGTAATACACATCTGATACTTTTAAACTGTACTATACAAAAGTATCAAACAATTTAATTAATTTTAATTACAATTATATTTTTAAGGCAACTCACATTTTTTTGTCGTTAAAAATATCACATTATTCGATAAAATATCGTATCGAGGTCAACAGCGGGTCTCCTTCTTACTTTCTGCATAATTATAGTAGTCAAATGCGTTGCGTCGGGCTGCTTTCGATGGATTTTTTTTCCAATGAATCCCGCGATGTCATTTTAATTGATCATTGTACTCGGTTGTGTATAGTATGAACATACCTAAAAGTGATTGTAATTATTTAAATATTCTGGACAGATAAAAAAAATACACCATTTAGGATTTAACATATTCAAACAATACTGCAGGACCTGAAGGACAATTTTTGAAATCAATCGACTATTTATCATACAAATAAAAATAAAATATTCTCGAAAAGTGATAAAATTCAATCATAAGAAAAATATTGAGTATGTTATCAACTGATATGGAGTCAGTATTAAAGTTAACGTCGCTTGCATTATAAATTATGTTAAATATGATAATTTATTAATTTATTTTTAATAATTAAGTACAATAATATCCGACGTAAATAAGCTAATAAGTTATGATTTTTATTATAAAAGGAATAGAAAACAATTATTACTAATATCATTCAAAAACTAAAAATATATTGAGCTATGTTTGGTAACATTGACATGACGATGCATCCATTTTTTACGAACGATCTGTTTACTAAGAGCTTTTATTTGATGTGAAATTTAACAAAAATAAGCACCAAAAAAAAAATATTGCTTAGTCATCGTTCTATATGATTCGTGACATTTAAGTATTGTGAACACTTTGCGTAATATTAAAATATTGTTTATTTTATGATTTCGACGATAGTTTTTTTATAAATGCTAAACGATTTTATGATCCATCGTTGGTTGTAATTATTTATACAAATATATAATAAGTCATAATTAATGACTATACATACATACACACAAAAACTAACTATAACTACCTACATATTTATCTTACAGCTTCAGTTAATCTTGTTAAATAGTTTGACTGTTATTCTATTTCGAATTAATTGAATTACATGTAGAATATGAAAGCATTGAAAGCCAACAGTTTAAAGCTGGTATTTATATTACAAAATAGAATACCTGAGAATATATTTATATAAAGAATAAATGGAATATTCATTATTTCCCAACCGTTTATCAATTATGTAAAAGAATCCAAAATTAATCCTACAAGTTGTATTCATACTTTAACTAGATGTTTGTAAATTAAATTATATTTGTAGCAAACGGCGAATACGATAGGCAACTATATTTACATAATTACATAATTTTACTTAGATATTCCATTATAAAAAACAAAACATTTCCACTATATTATGTTTTTTGACTAAAAAATAATTCGATCACATTTTATTGATCATTGAATCTTCGACCAAACGGTTGGTATCAATTTAAAACAAAGTTGTTTGTGTTTTTTCCTGCCAGTACTATATTTTTTTGGAGTAAGAGTGAGCAAGACAATTTTGTGAACATGATAATCTATCATAATTCATAATATCTATTATATTACATTTAAACTAATAAAACGAGTGATATTAATAAAATTGATGTTGCTTGTAGAGGTCATTTCTCTTTTTATTTTTTGCATTATCTATTAAAAATATTCAAAAAGGCATTATCAGTAGTTATTTTAATCTCTTTGCGGTTGACAATCTAAAATTACTTTTAAAATTTAATTCTTTTAGAGATTGTTATTTATTACAAAAATATATTATTATTTAGTGATATCGGAAAATCATCATATATTGGATCTAATAATTGAATCTTAATTTTTTTAAATATCATCAATATCTTTATACGAAAATCAATATTGATTTGATTATTCCAACTCAAACATGAAACAATTCTAATCCCTTGTTATGAACTAATTGTAAGGTCTTAGAATTAGGTAGGTATTACATTTAATCGTGAGTCGAATTTTCATTCCCATTTGAAAACAAAATATTGTAAAATACTAAAAATGTTGGGTTGATGAAAACAATTTTTAATGAGTTTTAAATAATTTTCCTTAAAAAGTCTTTATATTATATCTTCGAGAGATTTACACCAATAATTATTGCGATGCGTACCTACGGCAATTGGTGATCCATTATATTTTTAGTATTTGTATTTATTTTACTATTATTATTATAAATTATTAAACGAATATTTTTGATTGAATTTTCACGTAATTACGCTTTATCAGCCCATATTGTAATTTTAAATTAAATTAAAAGCAGCAATGCGTGCCTCGGTGTTGCCAGACTCCTGCAAAAATGCCCTACACATTATAACCGGCGTACATTGTACTCATCGAATTTGTATGTCTGCAGCATGATCGTACGATTAGAATATCGTGGTTCGCCATCTGCGGCGGCTCTGCACACAGTAGCTATGACTATAGGTATACCACAGTTAACCACTGCAGCAGTGGTCAATAATCATCGAACACGCGCGTATTATTGTACTATATTTAGTAGCTATATATAATAATATAACAAACCCACATTATTTTTTTTTTTTTTATCTAAAACCAACATTTGAGATCGGTTGGCGGATTGCATTGATCGTTATTATTTGCGCGCCCGTCGTATAGGTACACAATATTATAATATTCTTGTACACTATATATTATTATATAGGGCACAGCCACCTCGATTTCAATATATGTACTTATATTATACACCTCCGGCCAGTGTATACACGCACATAATAACTCGTATTTTACAGGTACGGCGCGAGTGTAATAATAATAATAGGCGAACGAATATAGGTATTTACGCGTATAGTATAAGCGGATCCGTTTAAGGAGAGAAATTCGTTTTTTTTTCATTCATTTATTTATAGTTATTTTTTGTACGTACCATTCATTTCCAGACGCATTATTGTCCGGCGTGTGCTGACCCACACGCGAAACCTAATCGCACCGCGGACCTAGATCGGCGGACGCATATAATAATGGATATTATACAAATGGAACATGCACGTCAAGCTACGTGTCTCGTCTCTGCGACTGGCGGCCTGCAACCGTACAAATGTATAATCATTATCTTTCTCTATGTTCGCATCGTTTTCTTTAATAATTATTCGGATGTATTGCAGCGGCGGTATAGTCGGGCAATCGACATGACTAAAATTGTAGTTATATTTTAAGCGAAAGCGACGTCGAAAATGCGATAGGTAAGACCGTTTACACAATAATATCGTATAATATTTAGGCATTGAACCCGGTGGAAAACGGCTAAGAAGTCGTCGATCTCGCGGAGTAATAGTAGGTATTGCAGTGTAATATATCTATATATCATATGTGTACGGTGTATACAAGTTATATTATAGGTAGTTATGATATCTTATTTGCTGTCTGCTCGACCGTTAAAAAAGAACGATACCTGAATATCGTTCGCCATTTACGTTTCAATCGGCTGAGCAACGAATAAAGGAGATACGCCGTGAATGAGGAAGAGTCAAGAAGATAATAATAACAACAATATCTATATTCTATATCTATTTATTATGTTCCTGTACTCAGCAAACGCATTTTACGAGTTACTACCGAGGATACGGTTAATGATGACACATAATTTCTATATTCTACGTTTGCTGCAGAAATTTTTCAAATGTAAACTTACTAATTTCTGTATAATTTTTAAATACCTAGTTAAATTAATCGATATTGATATGCCCATAGGTACATATACTGCAATTATTTTAAAAATCTATAATTAACTATAATTTGTTTTAAATTATACTATAGTCAATATCGAATTTTCAAACGAAATATTATTAAGACACATTTTTTACGAAAAGATTAAGAACACGTCAATTTATTGTTTTATGTGAATTTAATGTTTATTTAATGTTTATAATGTTAAATAAATTATGAATTATAACTACACTGATAATGCTTTCTTTCTTAATTTATATATTTTTTTATTTCAAGTCAATAGTAGCCATTTTGTAATTTTTATAAAAAAGGATTAGGACAAGACATAATTTTTTTTATTTTATTTTATTCGTTTACATGTTATGGTGAATTAATAATAATATTTCCATTCCTCAAAGTATGATGCTTTATAAAAAAAAAGGTTTTTATAATTTAAAAAAATTAATTTCTTTAAATTTCTTTTAAAATTAATTTATGGCTTAATAGCTTATTACATTTATTATAAAAGTATGAAGATTTGACTAAATAACACTTTTTGTTAAACATTTAAGTGTAGTTAAATTTATATAACACTGTTTATTATTTATAGCTATAAATAATATGGAATAAAAACTGCAAATAATATAACATAGTATTTTTTATTTTTTTTTATTTGAATTCAAAATTACAGTTAATCGATGTAAGAATGATATCTGATGATTTATAAATACGTAAATCATTTTGATTTCGTTCTACCTAATGGCACATCAACGACTGACTATTGAGAAAACGATTTGAAAGATACGCCGGCTTATTATTATTTTATTAAAAAATGAAAAATGTAAAAAAAAAATTTAATGGAACGAGAGTACATGAGGTATCCCGTCGATCTATACAGAGGAATTTCAGAAACCGATCTCACGGTTTGTAAATAATGTTTTAGGGCAATATCCAATAATATTTATAAAAAAAAAAAAAATGGCATTACAAAATCCATAAATATAGTTTGATTAAAAAATTATCCACTTATATAGTTATATATTATATAGAGTACAGATTGAGAAAAAATAAACCTATAGCTACCGCGCAATACTATTGAATATTGATAGTTTTTTAAAAATGTATACTGAATAGGTATATTCTTTTTTATTCTCTGTTCCCATTCGAAAATATTATTAACTCGATTGTGAAATTTAATACTAGTTTTCTTTATTTTGTATTGAAGTATTTTTAGTAAACTCAAGACAAAACTTGCTATTGTTTTAAAGTTATCGATATGTATATCATGTATAGGTTAAATTATATTCCTGAAAAATAACTTACTTCATTATTTTGTTTTGGAATATTTTTTTGATTTTAGATTGACATTGTTGAATTGTTGATGTCTTTTTTTCAACAGAACACATTTTTATTATAGAAATTATGTATCACTATAATATTCTTGAAAAAAAAATACTGTAATCATAACGATATTTAAGTAACTATACTTTAAATTAGACAAGGTATAAAAATATTGAACAAATATTTAATGATACCGTTTTCTTTAAACTAAAATAATTTTGATTTTATTTCAAATATATACTATACAGTAAATTGAAAAGTGAAAAATATTGGTAGGTAAAGGTTTGTAAGTAACTACTAACTATAGATAGATTTTTGACCCGTAAGCATCTTTCGAAGCAGTCCACTGCGTCTAATCTAAAAACGAAATCCAAGTACGAAAAAGAACAGATATACCGCCTATGAAATTCAACATTTTCTGCTTCATAATAACATATATAGACATATACAGATTTAAATAGATTTTAAACTTAACGAATGTTTAATTAAAATCAAATTTCTAAACTAGTTTTAATTCTACCTATATTTAAGAAAAACGTAGGCACGTGTGTAGTGAAATACTGTAGTTTATAAAATGATTAAATATAAAGCGATTTTTAGTTAGGTATAACTATAATGACACATAATACACACACAAACATATCGAAGCTAGTACAAATGTGTGATTTGGAATGACATAATGATCGTTTATATTCGTATACCCATTGGCCATTACCCATTATAAAGAGATAATAATCAAATAATTGATTATTTGATTCACTACATATAAATAAAGGTCTTAATCGCGCAGTTTACCATCTCGTACAATGACTTGCAGTAGTAAATACTTAGTGTCTGAAATATAGGTGTTATGAGTTGACTTTACCTCTAAAAATCATTGTCTATAAAACGTTTACAATTATTATTTAGTTGTCTATTAGTCGCCAAAATTAAATATCGTTCGTTATACTTTCATAGTATAACATCTCCCGATAATCTTGTCGACGTGAGCTACATCTGAAATTCTGAAAAATAATTTAATACATTCTACCGTTTATGTTTTTTACACATTAAGTTAGAAATAAAAAAAATTATACGTACCACCCGTCGCTGCTTTATATACTTATACATATTTTATAAATGTTACAACGAAATGATGTCGAAATGTCGAGAGCGTCAGCCGTAAATCGTTTTTCTACAAAATATCACCTACTTAATATTATTATACTATGTTCTACAACAACGTCGTCGTATTCAAACCAGTGATAAGAAATTGGGCGAACGCCGAACATAATAATATAATAATAACTATGTCACGGTCAACCGAAGAAGTTATACATACAGATCTCTTATATCAGCAGCTGTCCGCCAGAAAATTGGATTTTAATATATTATATTACATACGAATAAAAAAAAAATCTCATTCGTTATACGTGTATATGTGCGTGTATATATATATATATATATATATAATATACATGCATAATGCATATACATAATTTTCAATTAATGTCTCCCAAGAGAAAACCATAAGTACAACACAGTTATAATCTTAAACCTATTTAAGGAGTGCAGTAGGTGTATCACAATCGCATAGGTTTATCTTTATAAGTACAACTATTTTTCTTATACTTACACGTCCCGTACACGACGCTTACTCTCTATCGTAGTATGTAAAAAAAATTACCTATGAAATACCAATATTTTCAATTATATATAGATATACCTACTCGTATAACAACATTATTTTTATAGTCCTATCCGTTTTCCGTATACGTTGCAATGGCACGCACTATTAATTAAATAAATCGAACGAATTGTGCACGAAGTAACGGTAATATTCTGCTGTTTGTTGTTTTTAATACAATTTTTTTTTTAATTACGTACAGGTTATCTATAAGAAAATGATGGTATAATATATTCATAAAAAATATATTCTTCCCCTTTTCGTTTGGAGGTATAAATATAATAATAGATAATAATAAAAAAATCATAACAAATTTAGTAATATCCAAGACTTGTTGGATGTTATAGTTACAGAAAATTGAGCCCAAAATATTTCAATTAGGTACATATTTTCTAATGAATTATGATTGATGTATCTAATAGGTAATACACAGTTATAAATTGTAATATTTGAATTAAAAAATGTCGTAAAATTATATTTTAATGGTGTATGTCATTACAGTGTATAAAAATAACATATAATTTGTAAGTGTGCGAAAATAAAATGTACAGTAAATTTAATTCAATTATACTGGTCATTTTTAAACACTAAAAAATAAAAATTGTCTAAATGAGAAAAAATCAGTAACTCTGATTTAATTAAAATGTGTTAATTCATTATTATTATTTTATTAATAACTAATACTTATTGTGATTGTACGTGGACTAAAATAATAGTATAATTGTTCAATTCGAATTTCGTTCTTATGCTAGGGCCAAGTTTCTATGTTTTAAAATACATTTTAAATATCAAGTTTATTATTGAACTCATTTAAACGATTATTAATTGATACACTAATATTATTAAGTTTATCTATATTTAATTTGTTTATTCAATAAAAATTATTGATTTAAAAAATATTTGTAATGTCAATATATTATGATACCTATAGTTTAAATATTATTAATTATATTTAACTTTAGTACACACCAAATATATTATATATAACTCCGAGTAATAAAATATCATTATATAACAAAATTGTCGCTAGGTAAGTATTGTTAAGTATGTTTAAAAGTGTTGAATAGATTCTTTTTAATAGAAAAATAATTGTATTCAAGCGTATAAAAGCAATATTCAAAAAATTTAAAATAAATAAATAATACTTAATAATTAATATTAATATTTAAATAGACATTTGTTTTCTGCAGTAAACTAAGATCACAGAACAGATAGAGAAGAATACATTCGTATATTTACCGCTGCTCAACCGTGGAAACTTATTATTTTTCATCCGAGTTATTGAACTTCTTTTATCTATACACTTTTTATCTGTTAAACATTCTGTTTCAATGATCATATTTTTCATGAATAACTTTAACGAAGGCATTCGCGTATAGTTTAGGAGTATTGGTTTCGTAAAGTGTTTGAATAATGATTGATTTCCATCGTTTCTACAACTCTGTCAACATGAGGTTATCCACCTTCTATAGTTTTAACTTTAGTATTCTATAAATAATAAAATTATTGATACAATCCAACATCTTCAAACTGTACCATATATAGGTAATCTCTACTTAAATTAAATTAATATTAGTTGTTTTAGATTTTGAATGAAATGTTGAATGTATTGATTTTTCAATGATGTGTTTTTTTTTGTCTGTGTATATCATTAGGTAATTGACGAAATAATGCTTCAATTTAAAACTTCGGGGATGGTTTTCAATGGCAAAGTGAATATAATATTCATGGTGCATTATAGAGGTCAAATAATAAGAATTTTTTAACATTATTTAAAAAAAAAAACAATTTTTATAAGACTGTAACTCAAAAACTGATCACTGTAAACACTTGAAATTTTCACCAAATGTTTATATAAGCGTTATATTCTATACGGGGTTAAATTTTCAACATATTTTGACTTTTTTGAAATATTAACAGACAACTGAAATTTTCAATTTTTTTTTAAGTGTCGATAAAAATATTTTGGTTGCCCAAAAAAACTTAAAAATTTAATAAAATATTTTTTATAAGTCGTTATTGTAGTTCAAAAAAAAAAAAAATCATAAACCGTTATTCACAATTTTTTTTAGAAGCGTTTAAAGTTTAAATTTTTACGAAAGAATTTTGTTATTCAAAAAGTAGGTACAAGTCGTGATACTTGAAAATTCAATCAAAGTTTCTCATGAGTTAGTTTTATAGGTAGTTATTCAAAAATTATAAGAATACATAGGTAAAATTTTTTTATTAGATTTTAAAGTTCAAATATCAACAAAATTCGTCAAAATTATGAATATTTGCAAATTATTTAATAGTTAAAAATGTATTAAACATTTTGTATTAGTAGCTAAGAGTTGAAAATTGAATATAAGATTTTCCATAAGTTTCACTTACAATAATTATAAAAGAAGTTGGCCAATTAAAAAAATGTTATCTTTCACGTGAAGAATAGGTAGCGTTTTAATATCAAATAATTTAAGATTTCTGTTATAGTTAAAAACTACTAGTCATAGAAACATGAAACATAACCAGTTATTTAAATTGGCATTTTCTGTACAAGATTTAATTTTGGAGTATTCAGGTCATTAAAGCATAAACCACCTTTTCACCACCCAATTTAAAATATATATCTTAGGCTGGAAAATCATCTCCGTTCAGAATCGTTTTTCGTATACAATGATACTGTCCTATCATCGCATTCAAATTTAACACTCTTATATATAATAGTGATCCACACAACATCTTATGTAGAGTGGTACCTACTTGATTACAATTTTTAAAATTGTATCTATATACTGTCTTATTTTTGTATTAATAACTATACATCTTTGTCTTGATTTAATTTTCTTTTTAATTGTAAGGAAGTAAGGATAAATCATCAATTTGAAAACATAAAAAGTTACATATTATATCATATTTTAAGGTTTATACCATTTAGTCTATGAGAAATGTTCATATCGTAAGTACAGTACGAAAATATCTTCCCCTAAGAGTAGTATATATCTTGTTAAATACCTAATATGAAATCATTATTTAGCTTCAAGTAAATGACCTATAAGTAAAAAGGCATTTTAAGTATTTAGATTTATACATATTGTTTTGGTAACGGTAGATATGAATAATGAGAAGACCTATATATATATTTAAACATTAAATCAATGGACAGTAGACCTTATTATCGCCCATTTCACTGCCTACTAATGAAAAAGAGTAGGTAATCATTTAAATTAGACAATGGTTATCGATTGACCTAAAAATGTATAATAAGTAATTTAAGAATATCAGCATATATATACATAATATGCATTATACATGTATTACATAGACTAGATTTAAACTTTCAGTAAACTGTGGTTGTCCATTGACCATTATTAATATACTTGTCAATATTTTCATCGAGCCATTTATTTTGAACTCCACCACTTACTAATGTTCTATTTTTGTAATCACTTTTCTTTTTATATAGAGTTACTGTCAAATTATAGATGCTAAATATTATTATGTATTATTAAACAAGTATAATATTATATGCATTCGAGATCAAGAACTATAAAATTATTCTCATATAATAATAAACAAATATCAACCATTATGGATAAGAAAATTAAATATCTGCAAATAGATACCATACATTATGTACGATACACCAATAATACTATACAATATCTCTGATACCAGTTAATATTATCTAAATAACTACCTATATAATTCATAATATAACTTAATGTTTGTTACAGATATATTTTTAATTTAATTTTGAGAAATTTATTTATGGTATTATTAATAGTAGTAGTAATATATGTATATTAAGAAATATTAATTCGAATATTTTTAGATACAATTTATGTTTATTTATTTGTTTCACGACTCGAACAAAAAACAAAATATATTTTATAATAATTTACACTGTAATGGCCTGTAAGTATTTGTATAGTCATAGAAGCCATTTAGGTTATTATTTATCTATATTATTTTGGAAATAATATAACACAAAAATTTAAAATATAACAGCATAATTATCAGAACTTATTTTAAAATATATTAGTTTCATTTATTAAAATAAAAAAATCCAATTACGCAGTATAAAAAATATTTGCCTATTTATAAATACTTTATCAATTATAAAGGCCGTTATTGTATTATAATTTCACCTAATCTTTATTGGTCAATTGTAGAACAGTTATTTGTTATTATAATGTTTTACGTTATTAAAACCAACTTAAAAATATTATATCCTGTTCAAATAACGAATAACCTACCTACCTTATGATAATTGTTCCTACACAAATAATTATTCGGTCTACACTGTGTTCTATGTAAGAGAAGCGTTTAATCGGATAATAAACGATTATATAATAATTATATGGCAATTATTGCCACTGTAAAATCTAAGCCACTTCCCGTTTTCCGGTGGGATTTAATCTTCTGAAATATAAAAATTTTAAATTAAAATACCAAAAAACGGTTTTTCAAATGCCTAATTTCTCACGCGCCTGGTTTTTTTTTTTTTGTTATTCTTTGTTGAAAATTCAGACAATGCAACATAGAAACGGTAGTCTTAGCGTAATTAAAAACTGAGAAAAAATCCTCTTCGGCGCTGTCGGATCTTGCCATGACAAAATACCGCTACCGCGAATTCGGTGGACTGTGAACAGCTTCGACCAAATCTGAAAAAAGACGATGACGCGCGTTGTGACAATATTACAATAATAATAATATTAATGAGCCGCTTACGAATTATTCATTATTATTATTATTATAAGATTGAATAAACTACACCGGCGAAAGAACAGACAATACAAAAAAAAAAAAAAACAATAAATAATAAAAATAATTATAATTTGTCTCTGGTGCGTAAACTCCGAAATGTTTGTTTGCTCGTGCGGACACGCTATCGTCATCTATACGATTATACATTAACATCAACGTAATGATATTCCTGTGTCATTACAACGTACTTACGTATATTATAATATTATTATGATTGCATACGATCGTGTATTGTTGTGCTACACAGCTGTAGTCTGCAGATCACGCGCGGTGTATGATACGACTCATTAAATCACCGTACACCCGAATATTTTGACCATGACAAAATAAATATTGTATTCATATTATACACGAAAGAGGATGCGAATACCTAAAAAAATAAAATGATATAAGTACGTATATACATACATAATAATTATATTTTAAATACCCGTTTATAAGTTATATAGTAAGTAATTCTATACAGTATAGGTAGGTATATAGGTGTATATATATACATGGTTTCTACTTTTTGCCGATACATAATATTATAATATAGGTGGCCAGTTGTATCCGGAAGACATCGTACGATAGTAAATCAAGGCGGTACAGTGTTCGATTTGGGTCACTGAACAATAAAAATTTAAAAAGGACTCATTTTTTTTTTTTGCTTTTACATTTCCCGTATGTCTGTTGCGCGCGGACGGTCATGAGATCAACGAGGATGGAGATCGTCAACGGTCGTGATCAACCACGTGCCGTCGGCGAGACACACATGGTAATATGGTATACGTATTTTATTATATTGTTTTGAATATTATCTCGTAATTTAAAATGCGTGCGATGAGGTGTTTAATTGTTATTATTGAGCCCGAGCTATGTGCCCACGACGCGACGATTGGATTACTATGAACCGATCGCGGTTTTAAAACCACAAAATAACGAATACAAAAGTCACGAATAAGTTAAAAATATATGTATAATGTATAAACAACCGAGAATACTTCTATCTGATTTTCATGACACGTTCAGAGTTCTGGCCGACGGTGATGTTTGTATATATGAAATATATACTTATATGAATGTGGTAAACTTGTTCAATGTATCAGAAAAAAAATGATCATACATAACTGTCATAAAAATACCAAACGTTGCAATAATAACAATTAATGAGAGAAAATACAAGCGAATAGCTAGTAAATCGGTGGTTATTAAAAAAGCATAATAAATAAAATGACTATAAAATAGAAAAAAAAGATACGCACGCCGATCGAAATAAACATCATACTAATTACTAAACTACAATTAATAAGTATTATATTCATTATTTCATGGCCATTGTATGTGATCGTCATTATTCATCTAACCAAAAATTAATATCGCTTTAAATACCTAAGTATTACATTATTATGTATTTATGTAATTGCATGTGTAATAAAATAAAAGAAAGATTAATCTGTACGAACTGTTTGAACAGTTATACCTATTGCGAGAAGGAAATTATGAATCGTAAACGCGCTAAAACCAAAATATTCAACATAACTATAACGCGCATTGTTAAACACGAGGTAATATTTCCCAGCAGTAAACACATGTAAATTTCATAGTATCACGTCATAATATCTGTGTGTACCTCTATGCGCGCGTTATATACTTGCATAGTACTCAAGTAGTACATCTAATGACTAATATTATAAGTTTCCATGGTTCCCGTTAAAATTAGGTATTTACTATTTCAAACGATTATAAAAATTAAAAATTAAAAACATAGATATATATATATGTGTGTGTGTGTATTGTGTACATACTCATAATTTTCGTTTTTATATAGTGTGAATTATATTATATAAATACATTTACGATAATTTCTCACACTCGTATTCCTGCAAGTCGTGTCGAGTCGATCGCATAGAAAATACTATAGAAAATACATATAGTCACACTACAGCTAAGTAGGTAACCACAAGCTTCCGGTCGTAATATATGTATATACGAAATTAAAGTAGGTACACCAACGATTCCCGGCGACCGCCACTATAAGACTGTTGTACGGGATAGACAACGCATACCTATTATTATTATTTAGTTATGTATCGCGCGTGTGTGATATATAGGCAGATAGTGATAT
>VUJU01000561.1:81576-97088 GCA_009835225.1 Aphis craccivora
CAAACAACACTCATTATTTCCAAAAGTATTCATGTTTTTGAAAATATTTTTTTTACATAGTTTCAAATTGTTAAAAAGCAACGTTTTTATAAAAAAATTATATTTTTTATCCTTCTAATGTTTTAAGATTTTTACTTTTTTGAATGACATATACCATATATATATTATATATATAATACTTTATATACCAAAGCAGAATAATTTTCTGAGTATTTCGAGACATAAAAATCGAATTTAGGGCGAGTAGTTTATGAGTTATACGTATTTAAAATTTAGACAAGCGGAGTAGTGGACAAACATTTTGCGGGGTAACCCCGTATCACTCCACTCCGCGCAACTAAACTTTAAATACGTATAACTCATAAACTACTCACCCTAAATTCGATTTTTATGTATCAAAATACTCAAAAAATTATTCTGCTTTGGAATATGCAATTAAAAATCTATGTTGTCATTCAAAAAAGTAAAAAACTTAAAAAATTATAAGGATAAAAAATATAATATTTTTATAAAAACGTTGTTTATTTAACAATTTGAAACTATATAAAAAAATATTTTTAAAAACACGAATACTTTTGGAAATAATGAGTGTTGATTAATAAAAAAATCACCCTGTATACATATATATATATATATATATACTATATACTATGCAGGAGTTTAGGCAAAGATGTATAAAAATAATACTAGATAAGTCGACTTTCGATCTCTATATAAATACAATGCAAAATCAATATTATTTTTGAAAGCGTATTAGAGGTGAACGTTTATAAAATAAAACAGTGCCGTGATAAGTTAGCCTCCAACCCAAAACAAAATTTGGAATTTTATTCCTTAATTATAAAATTTATGTTGTTTGTATAACGATACTACGATAGTATTACTTAATAGTTAATTTGCGTAGCTAATCAATGGCATATCACCTTTGAATTTAGAAGTTTTAAGTCCCCTAAAATCAAATGCCTAGTTACGCCTATGTGCAATTTCCAGTTATTTAATAATAAGATGTATATAGTAGTTGTAGACTGTAGTTGAATCAATATAATATAATATTAGATGTCACCGCGATTGCAATAATTACGGCATTATATTATACCATTAGCTAATAGCTAATAGCTTAACATGTGATGATAAAAATGGCAATCTGATTTATTGTCCTTATCTATATGTATATAGTATAATAATTTATTATATAAACAGAATGTTTTTTACCGTATTAAAATTCGTAAATTAGGTACCGTTTTATATTACATTTTTATTAATACAAACAACAGTATATCAATATTATATTTTTAAACATTTTCTAGAAAAGTATTATTTCATAAAAGGTCTTAAAAAAAAGCTAAAATTAAGTAACATATATGACCCTGTAATCCCCCCAATCTACTTATATTGATATAAGATTATTATGTCCATTTTAACTATTTAATATATCAGTTATATTTACACTGGCTACACTTACTATATTCTATAGCTATCTAATATATTTTTATATTAATAATGAGTTGTAAATTTTTAAGATCAAAATGTTTACTAACATTAAGAAAAAAATCATTACCGTGTACCTAGTATTTCTATTAAGTTTTGCTAATACTGAGTAATGCGAGAGTGAAATATTTTCAAACATTGATTTTAACTATTTGCGTACACATTATTTTCATTTGAAATCATAAATAAATCGTTTTTAATACTTCCTATATTTATTTCAATGCAAACAATACTCGCTCGTTAGATGAAAGGACAAATTTCAAATGACTATATTATATTTTTATCGGCATTTCGCTTCACTAAATAATATCCCTAAGATAATATTATATTGTCTAGTATTGATATAGATTTGTAAGTTTAGATCCATCAATACGATACATATTATATTGAACCATGTTTATGTACAGCATCATATAAGTATAAACGTGAAAAGATAACATTAGATTTGTGTAGGGAATATTGCTAATAGAAAAATGAAAAGACACTCCGGAAACATGTGCCAATGGTAGAAAAAAGGTATAAGGTTTACAGTGGAAGTAAAAATTACATATTAGTATAGTGGTATCGATACAGCTATCCTAGTAGATACTAAAAACCTAAATACTGATTATCTATATATTAGTAAAAGTATGTAGTAAAAACAGATACTAATACGTAGTAAAAAAAACTGTAAATCAGAATGCTATCTCGTGGGATTTGCGGCTATAGCGGACCAATAATGGATGAAATCAATCGGCCGTAAAAAATAATCCTTTAAAACTATATAGATACGAATAGGTATTACGATTTTTTTTTTTTATCGAATATCGACGTCTGTCTACCGTAGTTCTAAGAACATTTTTTTCCAACGAAAATTTCACAATTGTCTTCGTAAAAATATATAAAACAAATATCACAGTTATATACGCCTGTACCAATTCAATTATAGTGTTTATATTATAATATTGAACTAGCTATCCCCGTACATTTCGTTGCCGGTACAAAATGCATCCGTGTTAAATTTGGCGCCAGTTTTCGTTTACGTATCATTATTGTTAACTTCGACCTTTTTTGTAAGACGGTTGCGCATCGTTTGATTTATGGGTTATACATCATTTTTGCATTGGCCGTTTAAAAGGTCGTACATCATTTGCGCATCATTAGTATTTAACAATAGAACTGAAAAAAGGCGTTTACCTAAAAGACCAAATTGTTTTATTGTCTTAAATTTTGCACATTTAATATTGTATAGGGTTATCTGTCTTAAAATACAGTAAAACTTCTATTTAACGAACTCTCATGGTGAACAAAAAAAAAAAAATCGTACTATAAAAAAAAATTCCTTAAATAAAATTAACGCATAATAAACAATGAAGGTCATGGTTCTCGTTAAATACAAAATTTCGATAAATGGATGTTCGTTATATGGAAGGAACTGTATGTGTAACAAATATGTAGTATTGTATAAGTAATCAGTTAGCAAAAACACGACGAAGTTAACAAATAAAATGTAAGGGTGAAAAATCGATTTTATCGCATAAGTATATCAAGCTAAATAACAGATTACTAGATAGTAAAATGCATGAGATGTTGTCGAAATGTACGGCTATACAAAACGTATAAAATGTGAATGGTCCGGTAATCAGTACATTATATATTATTATACTGTAGTTTTGACTATTGAGTTTAAATTTTAAAATTCGTTGATTAAAATCGTGGAATAGCTGAAAAGCTTTGTAATAACTGATAACATAAACATCTATTTATTTCATATGATTATACTCTTTTATAGAAATCCTTTTTATTTTCTCAAAATGTCAATGCGCATTTGATGTACGATAATTTGGTGCAAATAAACAAACGATCCGCAAATTATAAACAGCCGTTGATGCTCAAATGATATATGGCCAAAATTAGTTGTCTAATTCTAACATACCTACTTTTCCTTTTTAACCGACAGCAATATAGAGGCTCTGTGTGAACAATACTACTCCTTTGCTGCCATAATTTATTGATGAATACAAATTCTGCAAAAATATAATATATACAATATATTATATTACACAAAAACACAAAGGACGATTGTAGGTTGTGCTGTATCACATTATATAAAAAAAAAAAAAATAATAAAATAAAGAAGTCCGTCAGTCTATTCCTGGCCCGATTTCACACGTATTGACCAGCCCATGTTCTGGACCCTGTACGTCCAGCCCACCCAGAAAGAGGCTAGACGGTCTGAACCGTCCAAGAATTCAATAAAGTTTAGGTCGAACACGACCAGTATGCGGATCATTGTAGCAACAGAAGCCCTGGTCATTTTAGTAATCGCATCTAAATGTCCTGCCGTTTCCGAAAACAGCTGGATCACAATGAGGACTTCACCCTTAGTCGTAACCACGCCTAAATTAGACCGTTACACATGTTGGTTACCTGGAATCCTATTTACAACAAGTTAAGCTCACTGTTCTAACTCGCTGAGCTAACTGTATAAGCGTATGACAACTAGACAACCACCTTAACTAGCACCGTCCGTGGCATTGTACTAGACTTGGTTATGGTCTCAGTGGATTACACGCCGTAAATGAGTTGAAAAATACTTTGATTTTAGCTTTATACTTTTCACCTCATACTACTAATACTTAGAGCAAATGTGAGATATTCCCAACCATCTTTAACTCACATCACCCTTAGTCATTTTCTAAAAATCTGGAGGCACCTTATAGACTACTTCGGTTTTATTTAACAGTGCATAAGTATAAACAAAAGTAGTAATATTAGTAATATTTTAACTATTTTTATAGAAAATTATATTATGTTATTAGTTTTTGACAAGATTAGCTTAACCTACAGTATTGAAATAATTATTTACTAATAGCGATATAAAATATATATACTATAATACCCTTAAAAAATATATATAAGATAAGACCGTTTCCGTTAGAAATCGTTTTTCATGTAGAATGATTTATTATTGAATTCAAATTAAATACAGTGACCTACTCAATGAAGAGGAACACTTGACACTATATCCAGTAGAGCGACTTCCCCGAATTATGAAATAAACATACTAAAAAGGTAACGATTTTTCAGTGAAAGAAAATAAATTTGTTAAAATAATTATTGTTCTATAATAATATCCAAATACTAGACGAGACTGATTTACGTACCTATACCTATTGTTCTATGTAAAATCCCGGTTTTTACGATTTGTAGTAAAAACTACGATTAATCAGGAACATACTGACATACGATCATTCTTAAACGATAATAATATTATTTTTTTTATTTTTTTTTTTTTAATTGTTATATCTTATATCCAACTGAAAAATGCTGAAATTCTATTACATAGGTTCCTGTACTTGTGTATTATTAGAGGATGTTCAGAATTTACATGTAAAAGTTGATAAGTTGACTAACAGTCTACATGGTTATAATGTAAGACCATTCAGACAGATAGCTCAATCAATATTAGAAATATTACAGTAAAAATTTTTAAATTATTATAGAACGTTGAACGTGAATATAATCTATACATATATATATTAATGTATTAATGTAAGTGCATCATTTGTAAATGTAGTGGTATGGTACAACCTATTATGTATCTCGTTTAAGAAACGTTGAAAAATCAATTAAAAAATAAAACGCACCATGCCATTTATAAATTATAATTTATAATTTATTAAATAAATTTTCATTGAACACATTTGAATATAAGAGAAGTAATGAATAACTTGGCGCAAATCATTAGGGCAGATCTTTCACATAAAACAGCGGTTCTTAACCTGGGGTACGTAACATGATGTCAAGGGGTATGCGAAAAAAATTAAGTAATGGTGGAAAAAATGAATAATTTTATATTAATGAAATATTTAATAATTTAATAATTGTGTACTTATTACAATATAAAGTCTGCGATCTAATGTCAATAATTCAATAACATTTTATCGTAGTAATGAACACTGTAGATAATTAAAGTAGATTAATTTTAGACAATTGTAGATGCTGATCACCTAAATATATATATTAATATTATTATTATTTTCGAATATTTATATTCTTAATTTATATTTAGAGTACGTGAAATAGTGGTAAGTGACTGAGAGGTCAAAGGGTACGTGAATGAAAAAAGTTTAAGAACCGCAGACATGGAACATTTTATGTTAGCTAGACCACACTTAGGAGCGGTCTTATTTGTCCCAGCATTTATGGAGGAACGTTACGACAAAAGTCAAATAGAATTATTATAAACAACTTATCGCCACAGTGTTTTATATTCCTGATCAAACGCTATTCGTGGAGCCCATTGTACAAGTATCACTGCCTCTACCACCCATGATAATAATTAATATTCAATAAGTCGTTAAACTCTCCTCCTATACAGAATCGAATAATATGCGGAAAACGTATTGTCAAATTCCAATTACAGTTGAACTCTTTAAGTCGATGGTACTGAAACCTACCAGGGAGAGATTTGAGAGAAAGTTTGGAAAACCTCTTTCAACAGAGTTATGTCAAACGACGTTAATCATATACTCTCGACGCACAGGAACATCTGCTGTAGCTAGAACTGCATAAACAACAAAGTTTGCCGAAAACAAAATTTAAAATGTTACAATAAATACGCAATTTTCAATTCAGAAAAAAATATATTAATTATGTTAAATAAATTATATTGTTGGCGAGAATCAAAGTTATAAAGAATATAATATAACTTGCTAAAATTTTTATTTATATTAGTTATGTACAAAATATCACAAATATAATGCGTGTTTTGTGTAATATATTATAAATATAATTATGTTACCATTGACTATATTATAAACTATTCTTCACAAGAATTAACACACGTATATTAAAGTGCACAGTCTGTTCAATGTAGTATTTAGTGGCCTGTGTATTGTGCCCATATTTGTGGTGCAACAGGATAGCTACCAGGATCCGACCTCTCCACCACCACTCCTTTTAACTATAATATCAAGTATTAACTAAGTATTCCTATTTATTTACCTAGAAAATAGTGTAAAAAAGTATTAACGATTTTACGTTTATTTCGCATGAAGATCGTTTCGTAACGTACCGCGCTTCAAACTAAGCAATAAGCATGGACTCCCCGCATCCGTCTATTGAACAAAATGTCTAGTTGCGCCACTGGCCCATTTAATGCGTTATTGTCATCGGGTGGTCGAATATACTAGAGTGATTGTTTAGCGATTTACGGTTAACAATAACGTTTAGAAGAAAGTTTGAGGTATACAACACGTCATACTACTCATATTATTATTTATGTACAGCCCCCGACGTGCTGAGCGAAGAAAAAGAAAATCGGAATTTAGATCATCACGAGAGTGTATACCTACAATAATTATTTAAAAAAAAAAAAAAAAAGCGACGATATAAAAGCGCTAGTGTGTTTACCACCGACCACCGACGCCATGTGATGGCAATACTTACGCGTAGATAATACAACATTATTGGCGGCGTCTTATTATAAGCCGCATTTACTGCGTCGTCGTCTTCGTCGCCGTCACTGGGTCAACGCGAGTATATACGAGATCACGACACAGCGCGATTTTCTTACGTTCATTAAAAAAAAAAATAACCGAGCCGACGGCGAAAAAATAATGGACACGGAAAAATAATTATATAAATACAAATAGGTACCTATATAATTGAAACAATAATGTATAAACGCAATCATACTCGTCGCGAGAGAGTATACTAAATAGTAAATGATATTAGGTATACACAATAAAACATTATATTATTTTATACCTGCAGTAGGAAAAGCACAAAATATAGCTCTCGCGAGAAAACGAGTCACAATTTACGTAAAATATGAGTGCACACGAAATTTCTGTCTACGGTAATGAGTAGAATAATCTACGTCGTCAGAGCAATAGAGAACTGAGTACTAACAAGTACACTGTGGAGCGGTGTATTTACATACGATCCGCATATTAAAAACACTAAAAACGGACATACGAGCAAGGTGAATATATATATGTATTATATACAATGTATATACATACACCTTGCATAATATGAGCACTATGATATTTAAAATCTATAATTGATAAAGATACCTATTGATTATATTAATCAGTGTTACGCATTTAGGGATTGTATGACCTGGGGAAATATTTCATTTCTATCATATGTAAGACTGTAACTGATTCCTATTTAATATTTTAATATGTAATACCAATTACAAATTATTATTATTCATTAAAATTTAATATGATAGGTATTTTGTAAAAATAATAACTTTATCTATAAGAAATAATAATGCATTTAAATATGTTAAACAGAAACTATTGAACACAACATTTCATTGAAAGTAAAAACATTATGTTTAATAGTTTTAAACGGAAATTATCGAAACATCGAAAATACAAGTACGTAAAAAATGTTTATAGGCGTTTAAAGTTCTATTGTTTCGACGGTATTACTTGCTATTAGATGATCAATAAGTTTTCTTACCAAAAAAATAGCTACTTAAACACCATTAAATTATATCTTGCAGGTCACTAGGTAGAGGGCTGCATGTTACACTTGCTTCCCAAAAAAAGGTATATTCTTCAAGTAGTAAATTTTACCAGTATACCTAACTTGAGTCCCGTTTTGGGGACTCAAGTTAGCTGTATAATTATTATTGATATTATCCATTAAAACCACTAAAATTTATAGTTCATAAGCTACTGTATAATAACCTCACAATTTGTAGGATAGGGAAAATTCAGTTTGTAAATACAATTTATCGATACCAATCGTTTCTCAAAAATTTGGAACCCGACGCTGCAATGCATTTACCCCATCCGTTTCCTCTATTATGTGCGTGTACTTTAGAGTTTAGAGTACTGTGATTGACAATAGATTCGTTTATTATTATCATACGTCATCTGGTTAGCGAATACCGCCAAAAAAATTCTATAGTACTATAATATATTTATATATATGTACACCTGTCACCTTACACCTAGGTATATTTCAATTTTCTTGTAACTTCAGTTGTGAGAGGAGCCCAACCTAAGGATGATGTAAATAAATCAAGTTTATGTGAGCGCAATAAGCTCACTGCAGACGTACAATTAGTTCGACAGGAAAATTAGAAAAAATGTAATCCATCATATTATTATACCTACGTCCGTCCGGGTTTATTATTGAAAACACCATAATCGCACCCAAAATTAAACGCAAAACGGTCAACCCCGAAAACGAAATTGACGAATCCATATGATATTTGTAGACACGACTGTTATTACAATTTTTCTGTACCCATGTACTATCGTGGCCCCTCTCCGACTACATGTAATCGTCTTCGTCGTCGTCGGCGGTGTCGGCGGCAGCAACGGCGGCAACCGATCTAGAGGATATATACCTACAGTTCATCCGTCCGTCCGTCCATTGAACACGCTACAGTGCTGTTGTATCGCTGGTCCGATAAATACGGCACGATATACATAGTTTTACGGCGACATAAACAGTGGAAATATAAGATAAATATTTACAGTCGGAATATTGCACGCTCGAGTTCAGCAGTCAGTTTTCCGCGGGATAGATTCGATCGTTTCCTTTTTTTCCGGGGGTAAGTCTGACTAGCAAAATCTTCAATTCTCTTCACGTAAGTGTTTATTTTGTACTATAAATATAATTTTATTACTATCATTATTTTTATACTTAACGGACATATATCTATATCACACGGTGTGCGTGCGTAAGAGTTTATCTGGTGTTCTTCTGCGATTCTATATAGTATACAGATCAGCAGATCATTACTTATAAAATTTATTTTCTGTTTCTTAACTCGTTTAATTTAATTCCTGTTAAATAAAACTTTATAGCAATACGTAAAAATGTATAGCTACTTTTTGAAATCGGGAAAAATAAAAATTTCCTTCTAAGTGTTGTTTATAGTGTTATTCATACTATAACTGAATTATTTTTTTTTAATTATTTTTTTACTTTTGTAGTTTAGTTTTTGTAAGTACGATTAATAATAATTTATTCAATGATACTACATGATTAACTAATTTACTTTTTAAAACGTGTGAAAGGTAATATATATTAAAGTATTTAAGACATTAAAATACAAATCATAATCATATGTTGCTATAAAAACAAACGAAACATAATAGTCAACACCTAATGTTTTCCCAAGTAAAATAAAATTAATAATCTTAAGATGTATTTCTAAAATATTCAAGTTATAATATTGTAAATGGTTAAGTATATATATATATATATGTGTGTGTAATCAATATAGGTTTTTTTAATTCAAAAATTATTTTCTCCTTTAAATTCCATTAAGTACGTTTTATAAAAAGCAAATAATTAATGATGTCATTAAATAGAAAATGCGATCAATTTAACGATACCTGTCCTATATGTAATTGACCGTTCTATTAACGTTTGATTAGGAGAAGTAAATACTGGACAAACACTTTTGTTTGTATTTATATGGGCACGTAAAATAAACAAAATCTAACTAGGTCGCAGTTATATCAATAGTCTCTATTAAAGTCAAAGATTTATCCTAAGTACATAGAAATCATTGGGATATACTATTTATAGTATACGTCGTCACGACAAAATTTTTGTTTTTAATATTACATTTGACCGAGTTTTACTTGTTTACTTCCGTTAAATTAAATACACACAATGTGTACGTTTTACCGATGCAGTGAGAACACCTAACCATTACGTGTAAACATAAGGTCGTCATGGACCGCTAAAGCCTCTAATTGATTGTATTAGTTGTAATTACAGCTCACAGCTATTGTCTTTTTTATTGTTTACAGTTCTGATAAAGTATATTAATAGTGAGATTTATACTCGTTCAAGATGACTAGCAATCGAAATAGATCGCATTACTCATAAAAATATATATACCTACATAAATTAGGTACTGTATTCAAAACGTGCAGACATGATGAATATTGACGAACATGTATGCCTACTTATTATTCGAATTAATATAATAATATCAGGAGTGGTTAGTTATTCCAAGCGTAACAATCTCAATCAAATGATTCATACATGTCAAATTTCCATCACAACATAATATTATATTAACGTGTTTCTTTTGTCCGACAGACTGCATGATCTGTTCACATAACGGAAACAGATACGATTAAATTATTATAACGTGAGTTTAATGTGTGAAAACGTATTACCTACCTATACATACTTATATAGGTAGACATGAATACACGATTACTTAAAAAAATGTCACACATTTTATTTTCTCTATTATTAATGTTCTAAAATCATTATGTGATGCTCCCATCCCATAATTTCTGCAGACACACTTCGAGTCATTAAAAAAATAATAACATTTCTGTTTAGCGTTACGGTTATACTAATAGACAATACAGCAGACATAATTTCAAACTTGAAAATGTTGATATCCTCTATCTGGGCCATATAAATTTATATCAAAAAATCTTTAAACATGACTTATAATATGGTCAATTTTTAACAGTTTAACATCTACTTACCTGCAATATTTGATAGTTGATTATTATTTTACTATAAAGCATTTTGTTTTCACCATAATATCAATATAATAATATAACTTTCTATTAAAAAATTATATTTTTAATACCTATAGGTACATATGTCATAAGCTCTATATCCTATGTTATACAATATTAAGTATATAGTTTATTTATGTTTTGGTGTGTTCTCATTGTTCTCAATTTGTATTTTAAAATAATTGATTCGATAAATATTGTACCTATATTTTATTTGAAGTTATTATTTAAAACAAGTAGAGCGATTTCGTTTTTAAAGATTATTACATTATTAGCACTATGCTAAACGACATTATACCTAGATATAATTATAAAATGTACTACATCTTATAGTATAATATAAACATTTTATTTGTAAAAGTTGAATGAATGGCTAATACTTTACATGATAAACAAAATATGTATATTAGAATCATATTGTACAGGATAATAAATTCTCATATGTTCACATTAACAATGAGGCTGTCCATAATACTTCATACATATTATAGGTACGATATAAATAAATGCATAGTATAATAATGCTACTCAACTGAATTATTCTGGGTGACTGGGTGGTCTACAAACGATTTAGAAATATATGTCAAGAATAACTTAAACAGCACAACTTATTCGATAAGTGGCATGCATCTTACTTAAGCACTCTCGAAATAATCATTTGTTATACATTTTAATCCTATTGAAAACAGAAAAAAGCGAGTAACTTATCGACGAAAATCTATTATGAATAGTACCAATGCTGATTTAATCAAGGTATATAAACCAAAATAATATTATAATCTATATACCTATAGCTGTCAACCTGTCATACAGTCATATACGTATTATATTACTAGTTCTACACACGTTGAAAAACTGATCCAATATACAAATTGTTTACAATGTTTACAAAGAATAGATATAAAAGGCATATGTAAAGAAACGTAAAATATAGATTGGTTATAACCAGAGCTAGGATTTGTATAAGCATGTGTTTTTTTTTTTGTTACGTTCAAACGGAGCTTTAGTGAGTAATGCCATCGGTTTATATTATTCTGATGAAAATAGTACTATTTTAATTTTGCAGTTTTTGCATATTTAGTATGATGTTATTTATTGTATTTAATCTGATAATAATTAACTAATCAAAGTATATAATTTGGTTTTTTCGTCAAACATAAATTTTATAATGATATAATACACTACGTTCGCCGATCATTTATATTCGAAAATTGAAAAAATATGTAGTCGTAGCATATAACATACGTATTTCTATTATTGAACGTGAATTACAAATTGTATTATTAAAATAATAATTAATGCATGCAAGTATAAATAAATAATTTTTAATTTCAATTAAATTATATTAAGACAATCAGCTAATCACTGATGTATTTTAATAAATAAATATATTTTTTTGTAACTATATTTTTATGTGTATCTATTAAAAATTAAAATGTATATTTTTGCATATTTTGGTAAATAAAATGCATATTTTATAATTTTTTATTGCATATCAATTCTAGCCCTGGTTATAACAATTTTTAAAACAATTTATCAATTATAATGGAACATTATTATATTATGAAGTTGAGTATTTCCGGTTTTTCGACTAAAATAACAAACTCATTAATGTGTTGATTATGGAAGGTACTTTTATAATTATATATTGGTAAGACAGATTTTTTGTTTTAAATTGTTGTACAAATGATGTAAAATTATTATTAAGTGTTATAGTACGAATACCATAAAATGCATAAATCATTCAACCGAATATGAAAACGTAAAATGTTTATTATTATTTATCATTGTTATTTGTTGTTATAATTACACCACATTCGCATTACCTCTTTTTGAATACATATTAGAAAAAAAAAACAACGTAAAAAATAAAAGGTGTCACACTAATTGTATTATTATTTTTAATATTAGATAAAAGTGTACAGCACTGTTGAAAAATGAAATTCCAATACAATTATATATATTATATATACCTATTAACATTTAACACACACAAATAAATATATTATTCGTACAAAAAATAAAATGTATAGATCAGTAGTATATACTTGGAAATAGGTATCTAGATTGACAGATATATGTTACGCGTTGATATAATCACAATATAAATAGAAAAAATATTATCGTTGATTTCTGTACAGTTACATAGTTATAGTTACCTATAGTGTATACATCTTTGAATAATACACCGTATACATATCATTTTACAATACATTTTTCATCTCGAATTAAACCATATTATTAAAACAAATATAACCATTTTTAGCAATAATTATAGAGTACTTCTGATTCTTAGCAGCTACCAATATATCAGGTATTTGTCTTGTACCTACCTATATATAGCTGCTATATCAAGACTTTTTCATGGGGTTCAATACTAAAATCATACAAACTCATCTATTTCCCACTGAAATTGAACTTGACCTACTCGCGCTTTTGGAGTCGAGGTATATGAACTATATGGACATAAATATAATAATTATTATAATCTAAAATGTATACATTATAGTCCCTAACACAGTATAGGTAACACCATAATATTATAATTTATACCTAAAATCTGTAACTTAAACCAATAACAATATATATTTTGTTCTATAATAAGTACATAATATTATATATAGATACCTACCTATAATTTAAAAACTATTCGGACGCATATCCGTAGGTACACGTGAAACCGTAATAATAATAACGGCACGTACTTCCATCGCAAAACAAACGAAACTGACGCATGTCCATTATAAAGTTAACTCCTCTGTTCGGGGTTTGCGGTACCACGAGAAGCGTTGCGGTGTATTATGATAATATAGTATATAATAATAATATTATTATGCCAACCGCAGCAGAACGTAATGAAATAGCGGTCATCGGCTATAGAGAATAAATTATAGCCGACGATTCCACACGGTTCTGCACATACTACCTATAACGATTAACATTGTACACATTACACACCTGAATAAATAATTATGCGATACGTTATCATCATTTTGCGCACTTAATCTTTTGGAAAACGTTACGCATGATTGGGTTTTACTTTACTTAAGATTTATAATAAGACGACACCTGCAGTAATGGCGAATAAAGTGTTTGCTACAGACAAAGTAACATTTTTATTATATACTTTTTTCATATTAACAGTATAATATGAACATAAGCTGTATATTGTTGTTATTGTACAATCATGTACATTTGCCATTTTGATATCTTACCATCATAATAACCATCTATCTTCCAAGTTTGTTTTTTCTAAGATTGTGGAAACTGTTTATTTAGACCTCAATACTATACAGTCTACAATATAACATTATCGGTATTATTCGAACGACTAATAAGTATTTTGAAATCGTCACATATTATCTATTATCTATAAAAAGTCGATAAAGAATGGAAAAAAATAAAGAGAGTACAGGGATTACGATGTCATCATATAATTTTATATTATACATTACAAATTATGATACTATATTGGACTTACATAAAAACGATAGAACCGGAAAAATGGAACGTATTTAGTAGGTAATCGTATGTATGTATATATATTTTTTTTTTTTGAAAATTTAATATTTCGTTGACGTGTGACGACAGACCACCGAGTATAATAATATTAACAACAACGGTATCCACCTATATATACATGTACATATAATATAATCATCCTAACATTATAATACAAAGTATAAAATTACGTTGTAATATCATAATATGAAATAAAATGTGTAAAAAATTAAAAAAATTGTATTTTAATTTTTAAACGATACCTACGACTAAATAAAATTATTCGTAGCCGCAGCAGGACTGCTCGTGCGTAGTTGTGCAAAATCGAGATTTTCTTGGAGAAACGATTGTTTACTGATTACATAATAGCTATGTATTATTCTAGTAATATTATTATAGACGCCTATGTCTATGTGTAAACGATGATCGTTCGTGTTGATAATTATAACGACTACGGTAATTATTTATTACGATTCGACGACGGAATCGCACGTGCGGCGCCTCCGGATAAATATTTGGTAGAAAAATGATCAGCCACGCGACCTGCCCGGCCAAGTGCACGGCCGACCGTGCGCCGTACACACACGCGCGCCATTTGCCCGGTGATCGGCGGCGACCCTGACCTATGCGTGACGGACGGTCGTGTCCCTCCGGTCACGAGCATTGTGTCACTCGCGGCTCAAACGAATACCAGGGTCCCATTCGCGGCAGTGTTTGTTTCGCGAAAATTGTGCAAAATACTCGGCGGTGGTGTGCAAACGAAATAATAATAATATATACAGTGAAAATTTCATTTTCATTTCACATTTAACGTATCTTATCAAACATCAAATACCACAGTGATAAAACATATAATGTCCTCGAAAACGTCACATCCCCGAGACGTAATTATTTTCACGGGGAAAAAAGCGGGCAAGTGGGTACCGCTCTGCTGTACATTAGGTGCCGTGTGGATCACTATATATTGTAGGACGGTTAAATTTGAATCCAATGATAATTATCATTGTA
>VUJU01000562.1:0-16362 GCA_009835225.1 Aphis craccivora
GACATTAATCTTAAAAACGGCCAATACCAACTGATAAATAGCCAACTATACTTGGGCATAAATGTATTGAGACTTAAAGAAAAAGCTGAAATTGTTAATGATCCATCTCGTTTGAAAGATTTTTATGAAAAGTAATTTTTTTTTTTTTTTTTTATTACATTTTCTTTTATATTATAATCTTTGTTCAATTCAGATGTAGACAATTTTTACAGTCGGCTACGGTAGAAATAAAAAAACGATTAAACGACCCTGTATTGTCGAAGTTAAAAATGTTAAAACCCATCAATGCTATTTCATTAAGCTTCAGAGATGAAACACCATCATTAATGCCATTGATGACTGCTGTGCCAAGAATTGTACCAGAGGATAACACACAGTTTATGCAATCTATTGACAGCCAGTGGCATAGACTGCCTCTTACTTTAGTTGGTTTAAAAGAGGATATTGATATCAAGTATCTTAATCTTTTTGGTAATTTTTTTTTCGAAAATGAAATCCCTATTAGTATTAACATACTAAACAAATAATTACATTTTTAGGTCAGCAGTCAAACACATTGGTGATTCCGCACTTTCGGTTTTAAGTTAACCACATGCCAATGCTGACTGAAAGGGTGTTTTCAACAGTTTACTGTATGAAGACAAAACTCAGAAATAAGTTAAACACAGATACTATAAACGGGGCCCTTCATACAAAGCAGCACATAAAAGGTGGAAGGGAAAGTGGTAAAAACTTCCAACCAAATGATGAAATGATTAGTCGAATGACAAAAAATATTTTATATCCTAAGACTGATGATAACAAAGGTACCAGTGACAATATTTTTAATGTTTTAAGATTTGATGATAATGAGGAAGAAGACCATTGTGATAAATTAATTTTAATGTGTTTATATTTTTAAGTTTTTCTAGTTTTATTGTTTTATTTTATAATATGGTTCTTTAACTTAGATTTTGTTACCTTGTCCACAAGTTTTTCTTTTTTATGTTTTTGTTAATTTGATTCATGTTATAAACTTCTATATTTATAGTATAAACAGACCGACTATTGTTTTAGTTCTAATAGTTGTTATGTGATAAATATTGTATAATATATGTTATTCTTATAAATGTAATAAAAAGTATAAAGTTAATTTTTTGTTATATTTTTTCAATTTCAGATCTCAAGAATCTGTTTCAATTAAATCAATCATCTTTAAAACTGTTATCCTACTACAACTTTTTCATACAACATTATTTGGATAAATTGTGATTATTGTTTACTTCAGTGTTAAGAAAAAATAAAAAATTATATTTTGATAATAACGTCTCTTAATAGATGTTATATTTAAAATTTTGAATTTCTCATTTGTCCTACCTTTATTGTATCAAATAATTTAAATCAATGCTTAGAAATTGTCAGACTTGAGACAACAATAATGAAAGCATTCTATATGTTTATCGCAACACCAAAAAAAAAATAAAGATTATACATATAATTAAAATATATTATAATATGATTTAAGAGCACCACAGATATAGATAATAATTTATCTATATCTGTGAAGAACTCGAATTAACTAGTATAAGGTCTATGATTATACCACAGAATAGATTTAATTTAAATAATTTAATCTATTTTGTGATTATACTATGATTTAAGATACATAGTACATACATTATGCTAAATGCTAATAGGATAAATATGAAACCAAAAAGGCAGACAATAATAATTTTGAAACATTGTAACATAGAACATTATAATAATAATATAATGCTGATCATCGGACAGGGTCAAAATATTAGGATATATTTTCAAATCATAAGATTGTATATTTATTATCAATTTATTTAATATACTCACAGACCCATACAAATACAAATACATAAGGTTAAATTGTATTTTCAATAATATTTTGATCTACAAAACTGTGTACGTGAATATGAAAATACAGACAGGATAAACTAGACTTCAAGAGATTCCGAACATTATATTTGATTTTTAGAATAATTTTTCCTCAATCGTATATTATGTTAAAATAAATAATTCATTTATATTTATTATTTGATACATTACATTTTATAAATGGAATATATTTGATAAAATTAATTTGTCATTAATGTCAGAAAGTTGTTAAGAAAAAAAAAATAAATATTATTTCTATTACATTTCTTATTAATGTCAACACAAAATCATAGTAATATTGAATCCTAAAAAACTAGTTCATCCTGTGAGGTAATAAGAAAAAGATCTTAATGATAACATTTTATCTGCTACTTACTGATACTTGTGCCTATAAAAAAAATTAATAATAACAACACAAATAAATTGAATAAAAAAACAAATTTAAAAATTATTTCTGAAAAATAAAAATAAATGTAAGATTATCGTTGAAATATTACGATATTATAAGAGCAGAAATAATTTAGTTTATAAAATTAAAAATTAATTTATTTCAATGGTGGTCGTCGATTGGGTTCTGTAGCAGTGGGTGGTGGGGGTGGACCACGTTTTTCTAATTCTTCGATATAGGAAACTATTAACTCCGAACGTTCATCAGCTATGCTATCCAAAAATAAATACCGTTTATCTTTGCTTAATATGTCTTCAACCTCTTTAAAATAAGTTTCATGGTTTTCTTGTAGCTTTGCATTTGATAAATGAGTGATCAATTTAGTTTCCTGAAACCGAATAGATATTGAATAAAAACAAGACTCAACAAAACTCTTAATAATTTACCATTAAAAGATTCTTGAATTCATTTTTAGCGGCAATCATTCTATCTTTTAAATACTCTCTAAACTCTTTTTCACATTTCTAAAAAAAATTATTTAAATCAATACTTATAAATTATTGTTATCATATGTACGTTTCAATTTACTTACCCTATCACTAGATGAAAATCGCACATATCTTACGTCTTCTTTAATTGATTTTCTAATCTCTTTCCAAGAACTATCTAATGTTAAGTCACTTATCTCATTTAACATTTCCCTAAATTTTTCTTTCTTTCGCTTAGATAACTCTTCTACATGGACCTTATACAACTTTTCTTTTTCTTCAGACTCTAATGAATCTACTAATTCATACCTGCTATCTTTCCTCAATTGTCTTTTAGCTTCTTTCCAAGACATATCATTGCTTCTAACCTAAAATAGTAAATAAAAGGTTGTAATAAAATGTATTTATAACCAAAACTTATAATTATATTAATTGAAGACAAACCAAATCTGCCAAAAGAGCATTAAAATGAACAACTGCTTCATCGTGTTTATGTTGTTCACGTTCATTCTCTCTGTGTTTCAAATGTACAGCTAAAGTACGCTGAACTTCTTTTTCTCGCTCTTTTAAGCTAGCTTCAATTCGAGCTTCTTTAGAGTCTTTTGAATCCTTGGAGTCTTTTAATTCTTCTTTTTGTTTCTCGGGTGACTTATCTTCATGCTATAAATATTTGTTTATAATTTATTATTAAAATAAAGTTTAAATTGAGGTTAGTATTTACTTTTGAATCAGATTTAGTGGACGATTCTTTATCTTCCTTATCCCGTTTATCTCGTTTATGACTATGTTTGTCTTTTTCTTTATGTTCTCGTTCCTTTTCTTTCTTTCTTTCATCCTTTAAAATTCTTATATAATCAATAAAAAAATCTTCACGTAATGTACTGGAATCAACTGCTTTATATCTAGAGTCATGATCTAATTTCTTTTTTATTTCAGGCCAACGAGTATGCCGGTCAATTTCAGTGTGCTCCTTTAATAATTCTATAAACTGCTTTCGAGCCTATAAAATGTATTTACAGTAAACTGATTAGATTAAATAATAGAAACAAATGTTACAAATTGCTTGGAATTTAAAATTATCATAAAGACAAAACATTCCAAATCATATAACAAATAATCATTCATTTAGTAATCACAACATATTATAAGCAGCCATTAAAAAATTATAATAGATATATAATAATATAAAATTATATTAATAAATATAATTATTTATAATAAGGTATTTTCTGAGAAGAATACATAAATACCATAAAATAAATATAAATAATAATATGAGAAATCAAAATGAAATACTTACAAATTTAATCAATTAAATTATATTCAACTATATATTTATTAATTTCAGATATTTTTATTTATTAAAATTTTGATTTCTCATATTTAAAATGCTGAAAATAATATCATTAAACCTGAAAATAAAATTAGTTATGTCAAATGTATGTATAAATTAAAGTCAATATACAAAAAGTTTATCATTTGTACATTGTACATACACCACTAAACAATAATTTTCTAAAAATTGCATTTTATTAAAACACTTACAAACATATAATTATGTGCATATTAATACATATTTAATCCTTGAGATATATAGGCGGAAGTATTATAAATTATTATAATATTATATAATATTATACTTAAACAATATGATGGCTAATCTTATCAAACATTCCAATAATTGTAGAAAATATTGATGAAATCATTTATATTTTTATCACTAAATGTAAGCAGTTTCTTTTTGATTAATGACTTTAAAATATTTCAATTTTCAATACAACCAATATATGCTTATACAGTACAAATATAATTAAAAGTACAAACCTGTAAATAAAATCCTAAATGTATGTAATCCATTAAAACTGTATTGGTTATTATTTATTTATCATAAAAAAAAAACACGGTAGGTTGTCTAAATATTGTGGAAAATGAATAATATTTAACTCTTAAATAATACTTTAAATGATAGTTATTTATTAAAAAATAACTACATTAAGTTTAATATTTGTTCTTCAATGCCAATCATACAGTCAAATGTTCTAAAATATTCATACCAAAAAACAACAGAATACCCATACCTCATACCAAATTTGATTTCATTTCTACAACAATGACAATGTATAATCTCTATAATAATAATTAGGTATTTGTATCATTTAAAATACTATGTCTGAAGCGATGATTAATAAAGAAACCAAAATAATATACAAAATGTTATTACTTAGCAGCCAGCTTGATTAACCAGTTCAATATTTATGTTTTAAAGTTAGATTTGATTTTGTCTTTTTTAAAGCATGAATAACAATACTTCAATTTCTGCAATCCATTCTTCTTGTTCTGTTTGGAATACCACTTCAAAATCATTAAAACAAAAGATCCAAAATTCCTTAATGGCAAGTAATACTTAGTACAGTAAACATGAGTTTTCTGTTTGTATCCAAGTAAAAAAAAAATCCATAAGGTATTACCTCGATTCTGGTGTTTGAATAGTTTGACTGGGTTTGTTTAGCGCCGCCAGGGTTGAATTTAACTATCCATCCTCAAGTTATTAGGTTACAAGATGATCCAGTTATTGGTAGTGATGGTTGAAGAATTGTCAGATAAACTTAAGATTTATACAAATATATACATACATTCTTGACATTCATTCATATTTTTTTTAATTTAACAGATCAAAAGTGTCACCATTCAAATTCCATTCATTAAAACATACAAACATTTAATTACATTTTTAAATGTTAACATTTGTGTATAATTTTATGTTAACATTTTCTATACAGAGATAAAAATATCCAGTTATAAGTAAAATACTGTTTTTGTAATAGATAAATTACACAATAAAATTATAATCAACACAAAAGCCCATTTTTTTTTTTTTTTTTATGAAGAAATGTTTGGATCAAAAAAGATTAATAAACTAAGAGGTAATAAAGACTTTAAGTCTACATTCTATTAATTATACTCAAGTACAGAATTATTTATAAAAAAAATAACATAAAATTTAAAATAATGCATAATCTCACTTCAATATTAATTTTTATTGTCCATTATGCATATATCCATGACTTAGATTGTGGATATATATATTAAATACCCGACCCGGGTCATGGAAATATTAAGTAAATATTGAACCAAAAAAATAATACCATATTACCCTTAAATAAATAAGTAATATATTTTACAAATGACAAAACCAAGTCATAACATAATGTGCATGACCATTTCTAAATCTAATACAATTCCCTGACTCTAGCTGTGAATATAGTAAATTTAGATACAGTAATCCACATTGAAGAAGATATAAATTTAAATATTATAAAAATCTTATTCATAGCATATTAGCATATAATGCAACATAGCAAATGATTTATTGCACTAAACTTGGACATGGGTTTCGATTATCTAATATGTTCGCAGCCAATGTTAGATATCTAATACACACACAACCAAAGTCAAAAATATATACACTGTGTTATTTTTAAACTGAGGAAAAACATATATGCATAATTATACTTAATTTATATTTTCAGTATATAAAATTATATAGAATTTATTTTGTATTATTAAAAACTACTTGTTTATATTTCTTTGGTAATTATTTTGATTATGAACAATTTCATAACTACTAATTAAAGATTAAGTCAAATAATTATACACCTAAAATTTAATAGGTACGTCGTAATATTAATAATATTATTCAGAGAAATTGGTTAGTTATAATATAGCCACATAAAAATGTTATATTATTTTATTATTTGATTTAATTTTATTAAATAAAAGTAAACTTGTATAGTTTCGAGTATCATTTATTAAATTACTTTTAACTGTAATAAAAGGTTACTATTATTCATTAGTTAAAAGTTATTACCACGAACTAGTTTATGGTTATTATTTAAGTTTTATTAAATAAATATAAGTAAATTTAAATATAATATTATATAACAAAGTTTACCAATCATAAAATAAATCAAGTGCGATTTTTTAGTAGTATAGCCATAACATTAATACATAATTAATATTTAAATGTTAAACCAAACAAAATATCCATTCATTGCACAATGCAAAAAGTAGATGAGAACTTAAAATTAATTGGACCTTTTTATCACCAAGTAAATCCTAAACTGTTTAAAAAAATGTATATAAATCTTATGTTATGTAATAGTTCAACACCTAAAAAAATATTTATATTATATTAACAATAATAATAATAATAAAAAAATGGGCTCTGATAAAAATAAACCTGAAATATATTTAAATAATACTGTATACAAATTAATTGTCAAGATATTGACAAAATATCAAATATCAATAAAATTAATTTTTTAAATGCCCATATTAATTATAGGACAGAAGAAAATTTTTAATAATCACAATAAGAATATATTAATATTGATATGTTGTCAATATCTATCACCTGTAAATTAAAAACATCTAGAAAAATTAGTTTAAATTAATACATTTTAATTATATTAATATAAATTACACTTTATTTAATAGTTTAATAAATATAATTAATATATGTTAACTAAATTATATTATATAGTTTGTTTTTGTACAGTATGCTATTTATTCTTCGTTTTATATTCAAAATTGAATGGTTAATTAATGTTTACTGTACTATATTCAGAAGAAGAGTATAAGAACCAAATAGCACCAAAATGAACAAAAACAAGTGTTGTGAACACATTCACCTCCACTACCAGCTATACTGGCAACATCGACTCTACTCACCAATCTGTACATTCACAAATCGGTATTCTTAATTATTCTTATTCTGAATAAGAGTACACTCAAAAACTAAAAATTGAAAGGAATATGAATATGTTTAATATGCGTTAATTTCAGTGAAAATAGTACAAATACAAAAAACAATGATTTAAAGTTATAAATGGTTTATAGTTAATAAAATTAAATTGATCACTGACCTGTTCACGGCGCAACGCTTTTTCTTCCTTTTCCTGTTTTCTTAATTCTACCATGTATTCATTAAATAACCCTTCTCTTTCGCGTGATTTTTCAATATTTTTATACCTTTCATCTTTAGAGTTTTTGGAACTAAAATCACTATATGATGTCCTGTAACAATATAATGTTTTATAATTATAAATATAATAATAATTATTATTAATAAATTATTATTATTATTTTACTTTGTTGTAAGGTTAGCTTCTTCCATCAACTGTCTAAAAGCTTCACGTCTCATTTTCATTTTGTTGCGTTTTTCTTGTCTCTCTTCGTCAGCACGTTCTTTCACATATTTTTCAAATACTTGCTTTCTTTCTTTAGATGTTAGTAACAAATAGCGAGGATCAAATACTATTTTGTGTAATTCTTTTTCCCATGTACTAAATGCAGAAACCTAAAATTGTAAAAAAGGGTTTACATTTGTTTTATTAAAAATAATAATGATTTAAATTATCTCAAGTACCTCTTTCTCAGATAACATTTCTCTAAACTGTGTTATTCGAGTCTCTAAAGGCACTACTGCTCTTTCTTTAGCTGCTCTCAGTTCTGCTTCCATAGCTGAATCTTTCATTAAGTTTACCTTAGATTCAACATCATTTTTGGTATTATTAGAACTATCTTGGGAAGTTTTATCTATAATATGATATTGACACAATTTATTGATTAAAAAAATATTTGAAATTCATTAAATGTTTTGAAAATTTACCACTATCAGTCTTTGCTTTTTTAGTTGGCGATTGTCCTTCAGCACTTTTTAAAGCTTGAACTACTTCTGGTGGATTTGATACCATTTTGTCAACATCAGCTCTTCCTTTAAGATCATCTGGTTTTTCCCATACTGATGTTCTAGTTGAAGGTTTAAAGAAAAATACACGACCATCTCCTGTCCATACTACACACCTATAAATGTAAAATTAAAAACTTTAAAATAGCAATTTTTTTAAAAAATTGTATTCTACTTATCATTTGACAAATGCAAAATGGTTTGTTTTTATTTAGAAAAAAGTATACCTCATTATTCATCACACGTCTAACCAAATTTTTGTATAATTTAACTATTATATTTATTATTTTCCTTCTTTAAAAACCTAACTAATTAAAAATAACTTAGTCAAAAATAATTACAAGTAAATTTATTTTATCAGCTATTTACTTAATTTATTTCATTAAAACGTTAAGAGTAAGTTTTTTACTCTGTGCTCATTGATTCATCTAATTAATGATTAATTTAAAGATATTTTTTTCTTCATAAATTGCATCAATATATTTTTTCTTTTATTAAATTAATTTATATAACTATAGTTACAACAAAAAACTGAAGGTACATCATTAGTAAAAAAGTATAATTTTATATGATAAAAGACATACCATGGAGTTCCTTCAACAGGTGTACTAGATACAGGTCTAGTTTTGTCTTGAACTTTTAATTTTTCTAATACTTTGGGTTTTTCATCAATTTTAGTTTTTTTGTTAGGCTCTTGAAGTTCTTCATCTTTTCTTTTAAATGAACCAATATCTGAATTCGAACCATTCATTAATTTATGGAAACCCATATCAATTTGAGGATCTGACTTCTGTTCCATTTTCTGTTCAGCTTCTTTTCTTAGTTTTGCAGCAGCAACATCTCTAGCCACTGAAATAAAATAAAAAACATGAACATAAAAAAACCATCTTATGATATTATTTACTCACAATCAAGATTTCTAAGAGCTTCAGGTTTTTCCCAAACTGATTCTGATGTTTTCATACTATAATAATACATTCTTCCATCAGGTGAACGATGTTCTGACCATTCAGCAGCATTGGCTAAGATTACTGGATCTATCTAATAATTGAAGATAAATATTGTAAACATTCAATAACTAAATAAACAATATAAAACCATAATACTTTGCTATTAAGTTCCATTCCAGGCATCATCATAGGCGGAGGTGCAAATCCTGGGGGCATCATACCCCATGGAGCAGCTTGTGGAAATCCTGGAGGTGGCATACCAAATGGTGGTGGTCCACCAAATGGCGGAAAATTTGGTGGAGGCATCATGGTATTAGGAGGCATCATACCAGGAGGAGGGCCCATCATTGGAGGCATCATTTGACCAGGAACTGCACCTAACGGAGGTACTCCAACATTTGGTGGATGCATCAAAGGAGCTTGTTCATTATCTAAGTCAAATAAAATTTCAATTAAATACATCTAACTAAATGTTAAACACAATTAAATATGTAAAAAATCTGTTTTTACTATGTGATTTGTCGTCAATACTTTTCATTTCAACATCATTAGGAGTTTGTTGCTCACCTTCATTAGGTTTAGCAAAGTTATTTGTATTAGGATTACCAAGATGTTCAACCTGAAAAATCATTAAAATATGACTACATTCTTATTTTGTATTATACTTCTTTAAATTAAAATACCTGTTCTTGAGAAATGACAGTAATATTAGGTCCAGATGGTTTATCCCAAGTAGTTTCACGTGTTCTAGCATTATAATAATATGATTTTCCATCACCAGCTTTAGTCTCAATCCACACTTCTCCAGACATTATTGGAGGTGGGCCTTGTGATACTCCACTACTTGGTGGCATTACAGGCGGCATCTATAAAATTTAAAAAGAAGTACTAATCATTAATTTAGAGATTTAGATGTCTTTGTTAATGCAAAACTAGTGTAACAATCTTTAATATATAATCGTTATACTTTTAAAGAAACTCATACTTGTAATAATGAAGGCAATTGATTTGTAGGTGGACCCCCAGCCTGTCCATTTCTATCTTGTTCGTTAAATGGTGGTACTTGATTTTCTGCAAACTGTGGGCCTCCTTGAGATGTTGGAGGTGGGCCATTCATCATATTTGGAGATGATTCTTGAGGAACACCATTCCAGTTTTCATCTGTATTTTCTGAAGACCATCTACTTCTTTGAGGTTTAAAATTTCCATTTGTAGGACTACTAAAGTCATATGAACCCCCACCTCGATAATTAGAAGATCCTTTAGGATTATTATTACCAAATCCTCCAAATCTTCCAGCTTCATTACTTCCTTTACCGTTATTCCAATTAGGATCACCTCTATATTCAGAAGATCCATAATTGTTATCAAATTGACCATTACCATCTCCAAATTCCCTATTGAAATGTAAATCATAAGAATATAAGATTACCAAAAATATAAAATAGGGGTCATAAATACCTGAAAGAACCTCTCCCATTATCATCAAACGATTGTTCATTTTCAGGATTTGAATGTCCATTTTCTTGATCATATGAATTATCCATTGATTCATGATTGTTAGAGTTCATATTATCTTGTCGATTTGAGTTCATATTACTATCTTGATCATTAGAATCTACATTATCATTTTCAAATGAAGTCATACTATTTTGTGCATCATTAAATTCTTGCTGTGTTGAATCCACTAAAGGATCCATCAAATTAGAATCAGCCATTTAACTATGAAGTAATTTTTTGTTAACATTTTATATTATAACAATAGGTATAAAATAAATAAATAAATAAATATTTATAACAGATAAAAATAAATTAACAGTTTTACATCCTCTTTTTACCTATTAAGAGACATGCTACTTTTTGGGGACTGGCCCTATTTCACATGTCAAGGTAATGAAGATGGTTCTTGTTTAACTAGACTTGTCTAGTTACCTATGGGGTTTGAGTGGAGGGTCGGTAATTACTGGCTTGCTTGCTCCAGTGTCCTAATGCCACCACGCGCAAAAATGCTCCATAACTATGTTTGAATTGAACTAGAGTCCGCGCACGCCTGACCATGACTTCAGATACCCACTCGGCCACAGGTGACCCCCAAATATTTGATAAATAATAATATTGATTAAACAATTAGAATATAATATACCTGTGCATTAAACTCAATAATTACCTACTTATATGATGATGTATAAATGGTCGATTTGTACATATTTTATAGTTTTATGCAACTGACAATAAAAAAAATGTCAATCATTACACTTGGTTACAAGAGATAACACTACTTTATTTAAGAACATTCAAGTTTCTTATAAATACAGCCAAGACAATAGCTATCTTTACACATAATTAGAGTCTTAGAGATTTTGAATTTACGTTATATATATAATTGTCAAGTAGTTATATTTTAACAATAGTTTCAAGAGTATGTAACAATACAAACAACATTTTTATTATAAAAAATTAATAAATTATTTTTAAAATGTATATACCTTTAGTATAAACCAATAAAAAAATTAGAAAAGAATATAGATAGATTGGTGGTAACTACTTTATAAAAAAAATTTATATATTTTGCTATGGAAAAATCGTGTTCAATGTTCATAGTACTTTTTTTAATACAATTATATACCTTATATATTTAATTTACTCAATAATCTTTATGTTCCATCCCTTTTATTACTTAAACAACAAACAATACTATTATTTTTTTGGCTACGTCTAAGCCAAAACAACTTAATTACAAAATGAGTTTTTAATAATACCTATCATTTTTTGAAGCTTATTAAGTAAAAACTATTGTGAACATAACAAAGTCTTGTCACTTATTATAATGTAATACAAATGACAATAACAAAGTTAGCCAATGGCATAATACAGATAATTTATTTCAATTTAGGGGAAATATGTTTAACAATTTCAAATATAATGGTCATTAAAAAATCACATTTTATAAATGTGTTTAAAAATTGTATCTACAATCTCACCAACGTCTGACAAATTCAATTAAGTAGTTGTAAAAAATGTTATTTTAATGTCGGGTAAAAGTTAATTCTTATTGACAACAAAGTTGATTTAAAGCAATTTTAAATAAATGTTAATTACCAATACAATAATAATATACCCATCAATTAATAATAAATGAATTACAATATATTTACCTCCTGATGGAAACACAGTCAATCGAATGGTGGCGAATTTGTTATTTCTATGCAAATTCAGAAATTAACATTAACACGAAGTACACGTATTAATAAACACTTGTTTAAATTTCCAAGTCAATAATAATGTCGTAATAAAAAAAAAATTATAAATGCAATAAGTAAACACCAAGAACTTAGAATAAAAACAGTCGAAACTGACGGAAAGACAAAACGGAAGTAGGTACACACAACATACAGTGTAGTGTGTACGCAGACCTGCGGACGCAAGACACAGTATAGGCAATAAGGAGGTATTGGGAGTTTGGGACTGCCGACTGGCCCTTGGGAGTTGGGAGTATAAAAAACAAGACTATTGTTTAGAGGTTTAGACGATAGAACATAAAAACACGCAGAGAAGCGGATAAATCGTGAAAACAGTGAGGCAAATACATTAATATTAAAAATTAATATTGTACAATACTATATTATACGGTTATCATGCACTCCAAGTTATCACACAAGCGTCTGTGGAGCGCATAGAGTGGGAGAGTGATAAGCATATTCCAAGACCTTGGATAAGCACTTGACCGAAAAATAATATGGACCCAGAAATAAATATTATACATATAAATATTTGTCTGAGGATTAAAAAATAAAAGGTCTTTAAACTTTGTGTGGATTAGGGTATTCTATATCCTATTGTGGTATAGATATTCACAATAAATCTGTGTAGTTATTACAGGGAATCTGAAATCTCAATGCCCACAAGTAGCCGACTTCGTTATCATTATCAGTTATCACTATCTCTTCAAAATAATTGGGTAATAAATATTAATAATGTAAAATTAGTAACACTGTTTATATTTATACCATAATCACAGATATATACATAACAAATCACGATTATAATCATAGGTAATATAGAATATAGATGAATTAATTTATCATGGATATATACCACGATTTAAGATAATTATATCTATAAGCCTTGGATAATATTAGGTAATTCTATAATGGTGTAATGTTATTTATTAATTTTTAGTGAGGTTAAAAAATAAACACACACTACACTCCCAGACTCCCTTGTCAAATGTCAGTATTTATTCACTATGGTTACAATTATGGTTAAGTTTTATGATTCAAAGTACGATGTAAAGAAGATACATCTCTACATCGTGATTCAAAGTAATCATAAGCAGATATTGAGGGGCTTAGCCCCTCAAAACGCATTTTAAGCCACACCAGACAGTTGAAGCGTCTAAAAATATGTGTTTACATAGATGAGAGAAACATTACGTTAAGCCCCATGAAATATGAATATTGTGACCTTAGATCATATACACGTGTATATGATCTAAGATTGTGACCAATTATCCATAGATAATAAAGATATCTTGTTATCTTCACTTTATCTTTATCCGCTTATGAAACTATGAAAGTAATATAAGTTGGTATAATTCATAAATCATAAGTATAATAAAATAAAAAAGCCAAAAGGTTTTCCTCGTGCTAATAAAAATGTGAACACTTCTGATTGGTCGCTCAATTTTGCCCCCCGTAGGAACGAGATATTATTATCAGTGTTTTAACTTGTGATAAGAATATAAAATGATAACATATCAAATCAATAACTGACTACTGACGCCTTGTGTCTAACTTAAATTTAAAATTTAATTTTGACAGTTTGAGTGTTTGACTCCGGTTTTACAGCTTACAAAGGTTATAGTTACAACTGGCTTATGATAGCTAAAATACTGTTTTATACATTTTATTTTTAACTAGAATATTATGTAGCTTTATTCTTGTATCAATGTGATTCTAATATTTTAATTTAGTAAGGAATCATAATTATAAATTATGGAAATTGATGGTAATGATTCATTTGAAGAGAAATATCTTTTGGTCGCTAAAGCTGACAATGTTAAGCACATTTCGTCTTTATTGAAGGCAGTTAATTTTAAAGACGTGAGTTGTTCTTTATATTAATACATAATATCAATCTTAAACTATACTTTTTATCAAATTTACGATTTTACTAACACTTTAAAATAACCCAATTATTGTATATTTTCATAAATTATTTTTCCATTAGACTTATTTATTTATTTAGCTAATACTAGGAGTAGAATATATTGAATTCATTTTGAATGCTTGTATAATTAGTTAGTTGCAAATAAGTTAGAAAACTATTATATTATATATTATATCGAGTTGATGGATTATTTTAACTTTTATATTTGGATGGGTTGTAAACTTTCAACTAACAGAAGGAGTAATGAAATAATGGTGATGAGAAGGGAGGAAAATACTAATAATGAGTTTCTTGTGCTGTAGTCTAGATGTCGGTATAAGATTGATCAGAGGCAGTAATGTGGCGAAGAGTAATTTCAGTGGCAATTTCCTTTGGGATTTTTTAAGTTTTGGAGGGTTATATAAAAAAACCCTATTTGAATCTATAGATTTGAGGTGGATGGGTCCTCGGGCTATATGTTACTTGCCTCTGGAATATTTTCACTTTGCCACGTCACTGATCAGAGGTCATGAGTGTTAGATAAGACCTTATCGAAGAAAGTAATGCAAGAAATATTGGAATCAACATAGCCAAAGAAACAAAGAATATCTAAAAAAAAAATAATTAGTAGAGTACTCATATGATGGAGAGGTAGTGTAGAGAAATAATAATGTATATTAAAAACTATACTGTAATATTAAATACAATTATAAGGATAATGTTACTATATAAATATGCTGTTTGTAGGTTGGTGTATGTTTTGCAACTGAACATGGTTTAAAAATTGTGGTAGAAGATTCTAAATGTGTACAAGCAAACACTTTTATAGGCAGTGAAATATTTCAAGTATGCTGTACTATGTTGATGATTTTTTTCTAATATTTTAAAAGCAATTTAAATTTCTTTTGTAGGAATATCACCTTAATGACGATACGGTTGCATTTCGTATAGACCTCAATACTTTGATTGAGTGTCTGACAATCTTCGATGGCTGTTCAACTAACCCTAGTTCCACAACTGCTTTAAAGTTGACATACAAAGAATATGGTTCTCCGGTTAAATTATTGTATTTGCTCTTAAAATAAAATAAATTATCCATTATAAATTTGTATTTTAACCTTAGATTAGAAGAAGGAGGTATTATTACTGATTGTTCATTAAGAACAATGGAAGTGTTTGATATCCTCGACTTCAGTATACCGGCAGAATCGACTACCAGTAAAATTATATTAAGATCCTCAGATTTTAAGGATATTCTCAGTGACATAGATGGCACTTCTGATTATGTTGAATTTACATTTTCTGAAGAGCCGCAGTATTTTAAAATTTTAACTTCTGGAATCGCAGGAAAATGTAGTGTAAGTTTAATCGACTGAAATACTGAATAATATTAATAATTTTAAGCACTAGATTATTTTTGCTTTTTTTTTAGGTCGAGATTCCGTCTAAGAGTGAAATAATGGAGCAGTTTGTTTGCAGTACAACAATTACTGTTAAATATAAATATAAACAGATTAAACCTTTTTTAAAATGTATGAACATATCACAAAAAACATTGATACGGACAAATGAAGAAGGACTGTTGTGTTGTCAATTCATGGTACAAGTAGACAGCCATACTTGTTATTTAGAATATTTTGTAAGTACTGTACACAATACATCATCTCACATTTAATATTTTCTTTATTTTCATTACTAAACAATACGTCCTTATTAAAAGTATCTCAAAAATTACTATTTTTGAAACTGAATACA
>VUJU01000562.1:16412-28504 GCA_009835225.1 Aphis craccivora
GAATACAATTTAGAGATTGTTAATGGTCAATCAACTTTAGATATTAATTATTACAATATTCTGTTTCAGTGTACACCGATAATTGATGAAGACTGATGCATCAAATATAGATACATAACATATTTTTTCAGTTCATTCATAATATGTTACTACAAATTGTTATGTTTTACTTAATTTTAATGTATATACAATCTAAAAGCTAATTAAAAATTATATTTCTATGAAAATAGTAAATTGTTGTATATTTTATAACATAAAAATATATATTTTATATTTTATTCCATGAAAAAATCTTATTTTTTTCTTCATATTATCAAATAATTTTATATTTATAGCACTATATACTAAATTTACCACTCATTATCATTATCATTATCCTGTCAGTAAAATATAGTAAATAATAAATATTTATATTAATAATTGTAACTAAAAGTTTACACAATTGCCATTAATATTTTTTCACAGAACTACAGAAGGTTGTAAAGAATGGTAAGAACCTCACTTGTATGATTTATCAAAAACATTTTATATTAGAAAAATGTTTACTATTTTTTTTTAGTCTGATCAAGTGAAATACGACAAATCTTGGATCATCAACTGTTTTTCAAAATTTAGTTCTAACAATGAACACACTATCTCCATACCAATGACAGTAGGTTTCCTTAATCACTCGCTGAACATCTTGGCAGACAAAGTAAATGAATTCATTTACCTCACGCCTGACACATACGTCATGCACTCAACTCTTCATTTAGGAATTTTATCATTTGATTCATGTCATCCTGGCAAATGGGTTTTAAGCTTTAACGATGAACCATCTGCAATGGATTGCATCGATACATTGAGGAAAAATGACATTAAAGTAACAGACATTCAGAAATTAATATCAGAAAGAGTGCACTTGGAAGATGTTATAATCAAAACAGTCACTGATGTAGGTTTCCCACATTTTGTAGCTGAAGTAGAAAATGCCATAAAAACAAATATGTTTGATCATTAATATTCATTTTAATTAAAAATAAGAGTAATAATTATAATTATAATATTAAAATTAATATTTGACAAGTCTAAAATACTAAAATGTAAATATTATTTCATGTGTTAAGTACCTATATAGTATATTATATTAATAAAAAATAAAATCTGTTAAAATCCGCTAAAATAGTAAAATATAATATTAAAAAATTATAATAAATTACACATTTTTTTTTATTAATTTGTTTGCAACACAACTAGCTTCTTCGTTCACAAAAAAAGGCTCATACACAAATATTGATGTTTTCTATTATAATATTAAAGCAAATATAAAAAAAAGAAACAAATTACATTACACATTTTGGATTTTCAGTCTTGATAGGAGTAGTGAGAGGATTTGGGCATACTGATTTGACCTATATCAGAGCACTTGTTAGAAAATAATACTATATAAATGGAATAAAATTTTATTTGCGGGGAGAACGACTTGTGTTGAGCATAGGTAGATCTTCGTCTTGTGAGTCCTCTTCCAGTCGATTGTTTCCATTACATTCTCCATTTGATGCACTGTATGTTTCTTCTCTGGATGCTTTCATTTTCAATATTTGCAACCGTTTCATGAAACCATCAGCTTCACTTGCAGCAGCAGATTCAGGTTTGCGTATGGGCATAGATGTGATTGGTTTTAAATTGTCATTATTTCCTACATTATAAACAAAAACATAATCATGAAAAAAACATTAATTGAGCTAGAAATCAATAAATCAATAATATTACCATTGGGTTCAACTAAACAGCTTTTTAAATTGTCTTCAATTGCTGATAGTTTACGGTGAATATAATCTTGAAAATATTTTGTAGTCTTAGAAATATGTGGTTCTATGTCAATATTTGGATGCTTTATTTTAAATCTATGCAACTGTTGTATGCCCTATTTAAAAAATACACATGTTGTACTAAAATGAAGTGTTCCAAGACTTATATAAAAATATAGAAATTCTGTCACATAACGTTTACTAATTACTACTCATTAATTTCTAACATACTATAATATAATTGTTTCATTAACTCACTTCGTCGGTGTTTTCATGTTGACCTATTAGTTGGAATATATCAGATAGTTCGTCGTATGGTGTTCGATGTTTTCGTTTACTACTTTCAGGTCTAGGTTCACTGTTCAAATGCTACACATATATTAAAACGAGATTTAATAAATTACATGATGGACAATAATCAAAGTAAGTATTTATAATTAATAATCTCCATAATTACCCTTAAAAGTTTATGTATGTAAACAACCATTTCTGAATCTTTTGGGAATTCTGGACTAGTTAAACTTTCCAATACTTTATCACTGCGTATTTTTACCATTGTGTGAAGAACAGTTTTACATGTTCTTAGTGGAGTATCAGAAGGTTGTTTTTTCCAGTGCTTTGAATCAAACTCCTTAATAATACATTTAAATGACAAATTATTAGAAAATGCAACGTTAAAAAAAAAAAATGTATAATATAGTTGAATTACTTTTAAGAATCTGTGTATGTGTGCAAGCACACGCTCGTAACATAGTTCATCGCCCCATTCTTGAAAATCTTTAACTATTTTCCATATACATTTCATTACCAATTCTTTATAATGATTGGACGAGTTTTGAGGACACTTAACTGTGTCATAAAGCATTGCCAACAAAGCACTGTGAAATTAATACATATTTGTTTTAGTCTAGTATAAATGTTGGTGCAGCAAAAATGGTTACCATGTGACTGGTGTATGAGCAGATCGTTCCAAAACATTCATAATGAGACTGTTTACACATCGTCCGAAAAGTTGAGTATCTGCACTATTCTCTGGCCCTTTCATACTTAGTAAATATAACAATTTTGAAAGTAAATCACGCACAATTTGTTCATTCAGTATTAGGGTAAATTCTTGATATTTGTACAGCTAAAATTATATATTCATTATTGAATTGAAGAAAATTAGTGGATACACAATTCGAGTAATAAATTAACAAAGAATTGTTGGGATGAAAATGAAAATTAGCACCTAGCGAGTATTCTTACATACGAAGCATTTAACCAATTGAACAATTTGGAGCTTATTGATTAGTATTTCACTTATTTATAGTCTAATAATAATTGAAAATAAATAATACTTACATTCAAACATATATTAAATATATTCTTATATCCAACAGTGACGTCAATGTCATGAGATTCAGATAAGATATCAAATTGTTTAATGATTGCATAAAATAGTGATAATACTTTTCCTCCTTCCAAAAACTTTGATCTCATCTGCAACAAATAAAACAGAAGATATTTTAATACATAACACATATGCTGCAATTAAAATATATATTATTTCAGACGTTACGTTTAATACAAATATGCATCATTAGCTATTCACCATCATTTAGGTTTGGCTATTAATAGTCATATATTATATATACTATTATAGTATTCTATTATAAACTACTACAATAATTAAACCATTTGTTGTATAATTTACACCTACATTAGTTTCTACACATTTCTACCATACCATTAGTATCTATAAATACAATATTATCATTAAATACCCTGAATGACAAGCACAAACATTTCTGCTGTCTTATTCATAGAAAATATAAGTCTTTAATGTCAATAAATGAAACATGCTATTTCATATTATGATAGGTTTAAAACTTCAAGTCAATAATATAGATATTTATATAATACCTCAATGTTACTTAAAACCAAAGTTACTATTCAAAAACATCATAAAAACTGCTGTTTTTTTGTTTTTAAAAACTCAAAAAAAAAAAAAAATTAAATATATAATATTTAAAATAGTCTTACGTCAGGTCTCAAAAGCATTTTGTCGAGACTTGTTAGAGCAGTTTTTGAAATCTCTATATTTTGTGATGTAACTTGATTTATTAACTGCTGAATAGGATCAGGTGTAGGCGCTGGTGGTGTTTTAGGACTTTTTGTAATAGTTGCAGTACTGTACGGACTCACATTTACACATGGTTTAGATGATGACATATTATCAGGTAATGATCTAAAAATGAAAAAAATATTTAAATTCATATTAGTATATTTAATAATATACAAATAGTTACATACTGAGTATGATCTTGAATTATTTTTCTGAATTTCACTTCATCCTGATCTGTATTCCAATTATATGATTTTAATTTTAACTCTGGTTTTGAAATTTCTTCTGCCTCCAGTTCTTTAATAAACTTTTCATCGAGACCATAACGTGTCACTTGAGGTTCATCATACACTTCACTAACAGGTCGTCTAATAAAATACAAATAATAATGATAATATATTATAAATGCATTTCTATTAACTACCAAGAAGTTTTAAACACTGAATTTATCTGATCCCAGTATGAACATATTATTTACTATTTATAAATCTTAAATACTAATCCTAATCATGAGATATTAAGATACTGCATCAACAATTCATAATTAAAAAGGTTAATTACCTAAATCCCATTCGTAATGCAGAGGAATGTTCTATGGTAGTAGGAATGCTTCCTGTTCTGTATGATAGAGTACTAGCAGATCTAGAAGGTGAATCATTTGAATATCTTTGTGGACTAGATGTATGGTTAGATTCTTGTGAAACGTTAAATGTAGTATTGTGTTCTTCTTCGTCAGAATTATATTCATCACCAACAATTTCCTCAGTTTCAGGAACTTGATGAACAGGAGGTACAACCATTTTGATAGTTGGCTGAACAGTAGCAACTGGCACAGCTCGATTCTTAGATGCTCTTTTTAATCGTTCTCTCAGAAGACCCATATCTTTTTCAGATATCTATACATACAATAAAAATGTATTAAAATTATTTTGTAATTACAATCACACAAAAATCCTCATACAAGTTTATGAGAAGTGTAGCTACGGAAAAATTAAAAACATCTAATACAGTTTTATTATTATTACTCCAGTTTTAAAACTTAATTAATTATAAATTATAATTAATAATCTATTGAATTAGTATCATATAAATATTATTATTTTTGAATGAATATTAGAAATTTATGAGATCGCTATGAATACAATAAGTGTATTCTTACATTGCCAACAAATTTAAAAAGTGCTTCTCCATGCAAAAAGAATGCAGCAACAAAGCAATTTAATGCAGCTGTTCGGACGGAATTATCTCTGTCTCCAATACTTTTTGCGATTTCTTTACAAGCAGCTGCAACACTAGGTTGGCAAATTGAAGTACCATAATCTTCTATCATGGTTGCCAAGTGTTCTAAGCACTCTAAAAGTATAAAAAATATTATGATAAATAACATTTTTCTAATAAATTTATACATTCATATGTTTAATTTTTTTAATGTTGATTAAAAATCATTACCTGACCGCTGTCTTGAGTTCTTTGATTTAACACCATCCATAATGTATTGAAACATTTTTGTATTTGGAAATATGAATGCAATTTGTTTTAATATGGCACGAACATTGCTTCTCACAGTATCTTTAGGATCACCCAACTAAGTGTAAAAATAAAGAAGTTCATAATTTAAATTTAAATGTAATCAATATAAAATTAAATTAACATTTATTTTTACTTTTACTCACTTTTGTTACTAAATATGGCACAAAACTTGATGCTTCAGTATCATGGAGAGTGTATTTTTGGGCCATTAAGATGTCAAATATGTGTTGTAAATAATCAAGACCTTTTAAAAGGACTGATGGATTGGTATCAAAAAATCTTAAAGTCATCCATTTCAATATTAGATCAAGATTACTAATTAATGCTCCATTGCCATCATCTGCTGTATTCAAATCCTAATTTAAAATTAGGAAAAAATTAGTATATTTAAAAAGATATATATATATGTATATAATTATTTTCATAATACCTCTGAAAGAGTCTCAATTGCTTTAAGATGATATCTAAAATCTGAATGAAACATATTTGTAATCAACACCTTGTTAATACCAGCAGTTAACATTTGCTCTCGAAGTTGTTCAACAAACTCTTCTCGAGGAGTAGTAAAATTCCATTTTAATGACTAAACATACCAATATTTTGAAAACATTAATAAAGTTTATTGATTTAAAATAATTAAATAGTAAGAATATAAGTATACTTGTAAAATTTAATTGTGATTAATTCATTTAAAATAAATATTTTTAATTAAATATATAATATCAATTTTACTTTTAATTTGTGTTCATCAATATCACGTTGATGCTTTAAGTTATTGCGTAGGAACAATGGACCATTATCTATTTCTTCTTTCTTTTTTCCAGTAGCTGTACTTACTCGGGGAATCACATTTTCCTTAATTAAAAGAGTACATGAATAACAATTAACAAGTTAACTAATATTTGTATATAAATTTAAACCAACTTTGTTAGCTTTAGCAGCAGCTTTAGGAGGAGGTATCTTTGATCCTCCTGATTTAACTGAAGAGCCAGCGGGAATACCAGATTTTACAACCTTAGGCTTTTCAATTGGTACAACAGGTAAATTTGGTCTTTCTTTGTCTAATTTTTCTCTACAAAACTTGACAGACATGGGCTACAAAACAAATGATTTATTAAAATATTTAGATAAATTTTAATATTTTTAAATAATAAAATTATACCTTTAATTTTTCACATGCTCCATACATAGAAGCATAACCTAAGTGCATCATAAATCCAAGTACAGCCTTTTCAGATGCACTACGAACACTTGCATTTCTATCTTCAAGACTTGTATAAAGGACCAAAAGCAAACATTTCAACTCATCAGCTGGAATTGACTTAGAAGGGACTATAAAAGTTAAAAATAAAATTAAGATTTGTTCAATTATATTAATAATTAAATTCATACTGAGTGGTAATTTTTCTGCAAGCCAGGTCCATAACTCTGAACGTAATGTTACTGAATTATTTTTTAACGCGTCCAAAAGTATATCACCGCCAAAAAATTCACGATATCCACACACATCTGCCCATGTATTCATACATTGACGAGCACTTTGGCATTTAAAAGTCTAAAATAGTTTATACACGTATTATTATTACTCATTATTCTAGTGTTTGAATGTGTAAAAAATAAATAATATTAACAATTAAGTACCTTTGGGTCACCCAATGCATTTAAAACACCAGGTAAATAACCTTTTATATAATTTTTAAAAGAAGATCCCATAGCTTTTGAAATTGATTCTACCAAGTTTATTGCATTCGAACCAAGACGAGCATTTGAATCGCTTATTCTAAATGATAATTGATAAAAATCAATTAATATGAATTCTAATTACTTTTAAATAATTATAAACAGTAGTTTATACCTGTCTTGTAAAGCTTTTCTAGCTTCTCCTAATTCACTTGTAATAAATTTGGCTTCATTAACAATATTTTGCAGTTTGGTTAAAGCATCAGAACGAACCTAAATATGTTTATAAAACAATTTCTTTCATTTAGTTACTTCTTACTAGTTTACTTTATTTTTTTACTACTTACTTTCCAATCTTTATCTGAAAGTTCATTAATTAAAGCATCGGTTATTTGAGGAGTTATATCAACTCTTGGTACAATATCTCGTATGTTAACTTCATAAGCAGGTTTTTCTTCATCACTCGCAGTTTCTATGGATTCCGTAGATCCATCCATATTTTTCCCACGAGTTGGTTTTGGTGGAGCTTCACCTTGGTGCTAATGAACAAAAAAACTACATGTATTATTATTTTTTTTACAGAAATGTAATAAATAACAATAAAATTTACCTTTTCAAATTCTGCATTTATTTGTTGCACTAAAGTTGGTTTTTCATTTTCAAAAAATAAACTTAACTGGGGTCCCATATAAAGATACATAACACCCAGAAGAGAGATAACAGCCAAACGAACTTGAGGGTTAGAAGCACTCACAGCTTTTTTAACATTTTGCATTACAGATTTAGGTTCAATGCTAAAATATTAAAAAAATATATATATATACATCAAGATTATTTTAGTATTAAAGATTATATCATTTAACAAAATTAGATATTGAATATGGCGAATATTCATGAAATATAAAGATAATATCAACATTAATATATATTGTAATGATTTTATTTCACACCCAAATTTAACAAAATATTTCTTTAAAATATTACGAAGATTATTAAATACAGAAATGCAAAAATTGTGTAAGGTTTCATACTAAGTACGCTAAAAGAGCGCAAGTCGGCGGTGACCAAAATCTGTTTTTCTGCACATCCCCAAATGTCACTCTGTCATTGGGAAACTGGTTTTCAATAGCAAGGAGATGCAGGAGGATGAATGGCCCGACTTGCGCTCTCTCAGTGACCTCAGTATTTGTTTTAATACGTCAAAGTAAATATAAATTATCTATTAAAATTCTACAAAAGGATAGTAGATATCCCAACATACAATTTAAATATTAAATAACATTAAAAAAAAAAAAACTACAAACTAATACAACAAGTAAAATTGTAAAATGTAAGTGAATTATAAATGTATTAATTAAAATAAATAAATATTATCACTTACTCCAATTCAGACCTGATAGCATGAAATTTAAGATAATATTTTTAACTTTTAATAAATAAATAATTATAAAATAAAATTGAATATAACTAAAATAATTTTTTTTATTAAGGTAGTATAGGTATTATAACCTAAGGTTATGAATTAAAGTTTATTTTATACACTAAATACTAAATAGTAATAAAATAAAAATATACTTACATAAAACCAAACTCTAATATTGCACCTGAAAGCCAATTAAGGGCATCAATCTGAACTTTTGGATTTTTCTGTACAGTAAATGCATATTCTAACACTGCATTACTGACAAGATCTAGTCTAGTTGATTCTGCGAAAGAAGTCAATACTTGACTAGCCAGATTACCATTTTTATTATCACCCAACAAGGAAGAAACATCTTGAATACAGCAATTCATACCAGTACTATAAATATTTAATAATAAAAAGATAAAAACAGATATAGAAAATAAAACAAATAAGTAATATAAATACCTAGTTATAGGAAACTTTTCAATGACTTTTTTCAAACACTCAAGTCTCAATTTTTGTATTTGTACATTATTATCTTTGATACCGGGTTTCTTATTCAACAATTTTATTAAAACTTGGCTGCTAACTGTCAATGATTCCATTTGATCGATAATCTGAAATAAAATAAATTATAAAGTAAACAAACATATTTTTTTTATATAATTCAACACAAACTTGAGAAAATTCTTGAACATTAGACAAACGAGTTTTCCAATTGGCATCAACCATACCATTTAAAATTTCAGGAGAACAAAATGTCAAAGCCAGTTCTTCTAATTCATCATCTCCAATTTCATTTTCAGTGTCAATCGGAGGAAGAGATTTTGATTGTACAGGTTTACGTCCTCCTAATGATATAAAAATAATACCAAGCATATTAAAATATTCTGAATATTAAATCCAATAAATATATACCAGGAGCACTCATAGGTTTTTTAACCTTACTGTTGGCAACAGTTTTACTAGGAATATTGACAGCTGTGCGAGTTCTTCTAATAACAGTATTTTTGTTAATTGTAACTGTTGATTTTTTCTCTGTGAAATTAGATGAGATAACAGCAGGTTTTGATTCTCTAACAATACTTGGTTTTGCAGTTATTACAGCTTTTTCTGATGCTTCTTTAATCTAAAAAAAAATAGTCATTAATAATTATAAAACAGTAGAACCTCATTTAACTGTATCTCGATTATCCATGTCTGGATTAACTGTGCTCCTTCTCTTTAAAATTTGTTAGTGCTAAAAGTTATGACATAGGCCCACATAAGAAATACATAATATTGTATTGTACAAAGGTTAAGAGGTTAAGAATGATAAATAATAGTTATTAATTAACCATGTGTAGACTGTACTTAAAATAGGGTTAAAAAAGATTAATAACTTCATATTTAAAGCCCTGATATAACTTTACAATAAGACAAAATACACACACACACATAATTAAAAAAGTCTTGATTAAATGTTGTTTTTATTTATACATGAGACTCTTTTCCTCCATTACACTAGATAATCGAGGTTCTATTATAAATTACGATGTTTCAACTTACTTTAGCAAGCTTTATTGCATCAACAGTAGTCAAAAATGGAAGAATATTTTTTTCTGATACAACCTTCCATGCTGTACCAAGAGCTTCAGCAGAATTATCTCGCACGGTTGGATCTGTAAAATAAAAATAATTAACTAATACCTAAATAAATAAAAACAATTTTATTTTTTTTTTATTGAACTTAAGCCCAGCGACTAAGGCCATTAGCTGTTGTAGGGATTATGAACTGTGGTAGGGGTAAGGGTTGGTTGGATAGGTTGGTTTTTGTTTTTACGGTTGGTACGGTTGGTTAGGAACACGTGTATGTGTGGCAAGGTTTCTGTGCACTACGTACCCAGGTGGTCACCCATCCGAGTACTAGTGGCAGCGGCCATTGCTTACTCTTAACCACAATGCGTGATTAATTTCAGCCACTACACCGCGCCGAGCCACCAATTTTATTTATGTTCACAAAAATAAACGTTTATGCTCTGTCTCATAAGAGAATAACCCGGAATGGTTGGCTTCTACGTATTGTCGAAGAAATATATATGGCTAAGAAAGACACTAACAATTTATCACCTGATATAACTTATTTATATTAATCATTAAAGACTAAAAGTATTCTGTATATTATATTGCTATGGAAATATATCAACAGAGATAATCAAGTATAATTTTAAAATTTAACGAATATGAAGAATTATTTATTTTTATTAAATAGTATATTGTATGTAATTAGCATATGTTGTTTAGCACAAAACATTAACTTAACAAATCATCAAAAAACAAAAAAAGAACTTGTTTTAAAATATCACAAAAATATTATTAAAAAAGACTGTAAGTTATGGAACTTAACAATAGGTAAAGATGTAATATATTTAAAATACTTGTGGATTTAGTAAGAGTGAATAAAATCAATTTAACTCGTATAAGTAATATTGAAAACGAACAAAACAATGGCCAAGACATAAAAAAAGAGTATATTAATTATAATAATTTATTATTAAGCACGAAAAATAAAAATATGAAATATGACTCAATAAAAGACAAAGAAAAAGTAATTAGTAAAATAGTAATTTTATATAAGGGATTATGTTATATATAAATACATCCCTGTGTATGCATAATATAAAAGACTATTGATGTTTTGCAGACAAAATTCTTAGAAACATTCTACACATGTCCAAACACCTCTTTTTACACATTCAAATTTATTTTAACATAAACTCTATAAAAAGCAAAAGAAATATGTACTTAGTGTCACAATATAGTTTTAATTTTTCAAACAATATATTTTTTTTAAACCAACTTGTACCAGTTAATTATTAGGTAGATCTTAAATTTAGAGAGGGGAAATTAATTAATTTTATGTAATAATTAAAAAAAAAAAAAGCGGGCAAGTGGGTACCGCTCTGCTGTACATTAGGTGCAGTGTGGATCACTATTATACATTATAGGAGGGTTAAATTTGAATCTAATGATAATTATCATTGTATACGAAAAATGATTCAGAACAAAGATGATTTGTCAGCCTAGGGTAAAATTTTCAGTAATTGGTGAAAAAGGTGGTTTATGTTTTAATGGTCTGAATACATCAAAATTTAAGTTTTTTTATAATTATTTTCAGCTAAACTTAAGGAAAATCTTGTATTAAATTTTCAACTCTTAGCTACTTATACAAAAAATTTGTATGAATTATAACTACAAAATAATTTGCAAATTATCATGGTTTTGACGAATTTTTGTCAATATTTGAACTTCAAATGCTAATAAAAAAAAATTATGCCTATGTATTCTTATAATTTTTTAATCACTATAGGAAGAACTTATGAGAAATTTTTTATTAAATTTTCAAGTATTTTTATTGGGCCAAAAAAATTTTATCAACAATTCAAAAAAATATTTTCAGAAAAATTGAAAAATTCAGTTGTCTATAAATACCGTAGCTCAAAAAAAGTCAAAATATTTTGAAATTTAAATCACGTAAAGAAAACGCGAATCTTAATAACTGGTAAAATTTTCAAGTATCTACGACTTATACTTTTTGAAT